>CM074497.1:25719873-25854771 GCA_037389245.1 Oryzias sinensis
ATATATATATATATATATATATACATGTATATATGTATATATATTTTTTTTTGCTTGTGTTGCACAATTTTTTTCTGTTCTTTTCTCCAAATAAAGGCTTAAAATGTACTTTAGCATTAGATTTCGTTTTTAAATGATAAAATCTTACTCTTGATGTCAAAAAAACAATGTATTCCATTAGCAAAGTGTCAATCTATTCTAGGAAAAATGGCCCTTGAACAACGCTTTGTCAAAAGTGTTTTGTAGCTGTGCATTAATAATGTTGGAGCCTACACAGAGATTTAATGCACCCAATAAAGTCTCAAAAGCTCTTCCAAAGCACTCCAATACTTAGAGTTTAGATGCCACGTTTACAGCCTCCTCCAACAGCGAACTGACACTGACTGTCACAGTCACAAGAACAAGATGAATGATTGCAAAAAGATGGGAGGTATGTAGGAAAAAAAACAGCTGTCAAAGTAAAAAAGGAGAGGCAGGAGAATGGGAAAGGAGTGTAGGAGGGAGGGGGATGAAGTCTAAAGACAGGACAGAAATTGAATGCTTGGGGCATGTGCTTTTATAGGAAAAAAGTAAGATACAAATTAGGCCACTCTCAATTAAGCTTGTAAGACCTGTGCTCAGGGGACTCAACTCTTACAGGGCCTGTTGACAAGCCAGCACACAAAACACTATAACTTAATGTAGAACATCTTTTTGTCTTTTCTCTTTACATGCATCCTCCACAGAATCTAGGTTATATTTTCCTAATCAGATATCGCGAATCTTAGAAACTCATGAAATAGATTTTAGAATAAATGTTCCCCCAAGCTTGTAGGGCCAATGACTCACGTCTGAACCAAAAAGGTCTAAACAATAACCTGCGTTAGCTCTCTTTTCACATTCATGAAAACAGAATGAGAAATTATATTAATGTGCATGCACTTTCACACATTTTCTTGTCATTTTGCTTCCCTGCATCGCTTCCCTCAGTTCCTCTTATTCCTTTCTTCCTGTCTCTAAACATCTCTTCTCCCGAGGCTAGCGCTTGGCGGCAAATGTAGCGTAATGTGATGTGAACAAGCATAACCTGTGAGTGCTCGGAAGAGGTCCAAGTAAATAGCATCAACCTCTTAGTCCTTGCATGACCACATATATATGTAATCTGTGCAACTTTACCCAAATGAAAGAGGAATAAGTCTCGGAATGTTAAAACAAACTGACTACATTTTTTTGTTACAAGGGGATCAAAGTTAAAAAGTGGATATTAAAGCAACACAAGTACATCATGTGTTAGCGTTTAGCCTGGTAAGTTGTATTTTATTACAAATAACTTACCATATATAGAAATGCACATCACAAAAGCCTACTCCAGTATAGGATTCGGCATTAAAGAGGAACATGTCAAAACCAAAACTTATTTATAAAGAAAAAGTTGTGCACAAAATTAATCATTCTTGCACAACTTTGCAAAAAAATAAGAATACAACATTTAGTTTTATGTTTAACTTTTCTGTTGTTGAATACTTTTGGTCTATAGCTCTGTTGAAAATTGAATAAAACAGATACCAACACAGCAAACTCACTGTATTTCGTCAAAGCAAGGCGTCAACAGCTGATTGCCACTCTGCTTATTAACTATAAAATAAATAAATAATTTAACAAGGTGCATGTCTGTCCAAATTGGTTAACACTAAAAGCATACAAAAACAAAAACAGCTTAGCTAACTCTGAGCTAATTAGGCTAAATGGCAGTCAACCGTTACTGCAGGAAAAAATATCAAATGAAATAAAAACATTAAAAACGTGAGTAGCATCAGAAAACCTAACTTTCTGTCTTTTTTTTTTAACTTTCACTACAGTCTGCCACCAGTAAGCCTACTTTAGCTCCGAGTTACCTTTCTTGATTTTGTTATTTTTCACCTATTTTCTTAACCCATCGTTTCCCTTTCAGGGTTTTGATGCTGCTGGAGCCTGTCCCGGCTACTGTTGGGCCGATCTGGACAGGTTGAGGGGGCTGGAATGAGTGCACCCGCCTGCTGGGAACAAACTGGCTGGCATAGCAGGGAGTTCCCCAAGCTACCCTGTCCATGCCCGCCGGCGGGCAGACGGGGGAGCAATGGCAGCAGGGAAGCGGGGATCCCGCTGCCTGCTCGGGTTTTTCTAATTATATTTCACTATTCTCTTATTATTTTTTTTGACGACCATGGACCTTTTCTAAACCTAAGAGATGTCTGCTGCTCTTTTTATCCACCACTTCGGGTTCGGTGCATTGTTCATTCTCGCCTGACAACAGAATATGCAGCAGGACATAACATAACTTAATCTGTGTTTTTTTGTTCAACTGAGCTATGGTATCAAGATAATTTCCCTACCAGGGGATCAATAACATTCTAAAAAGTTAAATTCCTTCGTAGTTTAATAAATGAGGCTCAAAGCGCATGTTCACTCAGTTGAATCAATGTTTCGGGAGTCAAATTGCCTGTGACCGACGCTGTGATGGATTTGGTAAGAAGAAATTTCGTATTCAGGACTAGCATGAGTCGTATTCTAAACCAGTGTTTTTGAACCTTTTTTGAGCCACGGCACACTTTAACCTTGCCAAAAATCCTGCGGCACACCAGCATCCAAAAATTAAAAAAGGAGAAACTCATAGTCTGCACAGCCCCTCCGCAATCTCACATGCATTTTTGTGATAAATGTGTCAGAAAAAGCAGGAAGTTGCAGCTGTTTTTTTCTAATAGATGTAATAAAAGTTAAGTTAGAAGATTTAAAAACCGTTTGATGTGTGTTTGTTGTTGTTTCAAGACGTTTAACAAAGAAAGGCTCATTGTGCGCTGAGACGATGTCATTGTTTTGTTCACTTGTTCCACCGTCTGATACCGGATCCCGCGGAAAGCTACACCGCTGAAGACGAGCTTTAGCTGATTTTTTTGTTGGAACTGAGAGACTTTATGAGCTAAATCGGAACAAGGAAGTGAAGACTTTCACCACTTCTGATTGGTCAGACTGATGATATGTGATTAAGCCTCCAAGAATGATTGGTGGAGACAGTTAAAGGGGCGGGACTTTTCCTGATACAGCTGTAGCTGTATCTCGGTACCGTCATTCTTATCAAAATGTCTTTAATAGAATCAAATAAACACAAAGAAAAAAGTATTTTACGATCTTTCATATTCCTAAGTACTCAGTGTTTTATCAGGGTCTGTTTGGAGAAAGAGCTGATATCCTTGAGATGGAAAATGTTTTTAGATCAGTGAATGAAGCCAATTTCCCACACACTGGTTGGAAAACACTGCTCTAAACACACATGTCAAACGTAAAACTAAATGTTGTATTCATATTTTTTTTTCTTCCCATTTTGTACACAATTTTGTATTTATGCATATGTTTTTTATTGACAGATATCTTACCCCATAGGTTTCATAGTTCTGGAAAGTACGAGTGCAAACATGAACTACTTTTAGTTTTCTCATTCTTAAGCATAACGATTGAATAACCATTTTGTCTGCTTGTGCAGCCATGAGCATTTTTGTTGTTTCCTTGCTCTACAGATGCAGTCCAATAACTTGTCCCAAAAATCATCTTTGTGATTCCCATCCCTGAGGTTTCTTCTTTTGTTTTGTTTTTTTCCTGGAATCTTTTTTTTTTTTGTCCCCACTAATGAGGAGGGTGTACGGGCAGCGATGCCCAGTTTGGTTTAGTCTGTTTAGTTCAGTTTAGCAATCAGCTTTTGTATTTTCTAACTGATTTTATGTTTTGTACAGTTAGTGAAGCCCGTTGAGACAACTGTGTTGTAATATAAATAAAACTGAAATGAATCGAATTTCTATTTCAAGCCTCTGTTTCTTAGCTGTTAGAAGCTCTCTGCTCACACTTTGACTTATGTCTTAACTTACACAAATGCAACAATTCAAATAAACTCACCCAGAATAACAACCAATAAAATAACTACCCCAACCTGGAGCAGTACTGTTAATTTGTACATCAGAGACCGAACTTTCTACATCAGTTTCAGCTGTTCATGATGAAAAAATGAATCCAAAACGCTTTCATTTTTACTCTGATTCTAATCTTGATTTTTCTTTAGTCAACATTTAATCTTCTTAGAGCCAATTAGGTGGAATGATTTGTGTTTTTCCAATAACAGAGTCTCTATGAATGGTTTTGCAGTGCCTCAAAAATGATAACGTAATTATCTGAAAGAACATTTGGTTGCAATTTTTTGGCAAAAGGCACAAAGATTGCTTTTGAATACTGTAAATTATTTTTCTTCCAAGATAAAATAGTTTTTTTATCAGTTTGTACCCCTTTGTTTACCAGTAAAAGATGAAAGCAATCAATTTTAATGAGTTTTACACATTCGTAAGAGTACTTACCGAAAACAGTTCGAGCAGGAACCGATTCCTTATTAATCCAAAAGGAAACTTGAGCCAGAATGACAGTCATTATGCAGGGAATGTACGTCTGAATCAGGAAAAATCCCATTTTTCTTTGAAGATGAAAGTGAACGGTCATGATGGCATATTCCCCTGCAAAAGATGCAACATAAAATGTCACTTTCCTTAAAGAAAAATCTTAACCTTCTGCAAAATATATTGCATTAAAATGCAACATTTGACAAAATGCATGAGTTATAAAACATCAAGTCAGTTAAAGTTATAATTATTACATAAAATATATTGACTGGATTCAACAAATTGTTAAAAAGTTTTGTAAATTTCTAATTACCTGTGTTTGATTTCAATCTCTCACTCGATACAGTCTGACCTATTAGGTCATACTGTAACAAACTGGAAGACTCCTGTGGAACTTCAACAGACGACGAAGGTCCCTTCTTCCATGTGTACACAATCTCGCTGATTGGGTAAGCATCTAAACACAAACAAGCAAGACCTTTGTGGACGCCCCTCATTTTCCAAACAGATTTAATTTAGATAGACATTCAGGAATTAATTTTGCCACTTGAGGCTTATACGTGTTAAACTTTTATGTGTTTCCAAGCTTTATAAATAAGAAACCAAATAAATAAACAAACATTCGAATAAATAAGTCAGCATGCTGTTGAAGCAGCGTGTTTACTGTATTTTTAATTCCCCAAAGTGCTGCATTCTTGATTTCAAACTTTAAAACACGTCGAAGATGTCTTGTCAGATGGTCAGTTAAAGTGTGACACAGTGATGACTTGAGAGTGACACCATCTGTCAAAGCAGCGCGGCTTAAGAGAAAACACACTCACAGCTCCCAAACTTGAGTGGGCAGGCATGTCCATCCATCGGGAAGTTCATCAGACGCATAGGGCACTCTGCATTTATAGTTAATCTGACAGAATGAAGAAGAGGAGATATAAGGGCTTGCTTTATATACTGACTCTAGCTTAGTAATGGCTGCAAGTGATAGCATTTATCTTTTTAAAGATCCATATGGGGGATTTCTTAAAACAAACAAAATGTCAATGTTTCAAAAGTTTTGACATATTATTTCTTCTTTTATTAAGCACAATATATCAACTTTAAGGCCTTCAAAGCTAAACTCCTACTTTACCACACCTGAAAACTATTTATTTACATGGCTATTCTTTAGTTATTTTTATATGCTGTTGTTTTTTGTTTTTTTTTCGTTTTTTTTTTTCGGAGGGAATATTTTGAAAACCTTTATTGAATTTAGGGCAAAACGAACGGCACAGACAAAATCTATTTTCCACGCCAATTAAAATGGTGTTTTTAACATGAATGTATTGCATTTTTCTCTTGGAGAACATTTACAAAGAAAATTTAGATTAAAACTGCATTTCTGACTGTTTCTTTATTTAAATTGTTGTGAATCAGGAGTGGACGGAAAAATGCCATTTAGAAAAGCTTTTATCTGTTACATTAAATCTCAATCAACGGGACATAAGCTCCCCGCTCCGCTCCATTCTGATTCATCCACTTATAGACAAATAGATCCATGTTCGTCTTTGTTTTTCTCCTCTTAGCTGGAATCTGGCTCCAAACTGTACGACTGGTTAGCACCAAGATTGCTCGCCATTTTGGGTTGAAGTTGTAAGAGGCTGTAAATTAGTGGGAAAGAGTGTGATCAAAGGGATGATGGAAAATGGAAGCGGGCTCATTCCACGCCAACAGTCCAACCCACAAGCCAAAGTTGAATTTCGAATTAAGTCCTGCCATGCTGCAGAAACTAAGTCCTAGAAAATGACACAGGTTATGTTTGTAATTTTGTCCCAGACCACTGGGAACACTCTTAAAATAAATAGATAAATAATTGGAGTGTTTCTTTAACAAATACACAAATATTTCTGTAAGCAGATCTGAACCAGGAGCAGGTCTGAACCAGGAGCAGGTCTGAACCAGGAGCAGGTCTGAACCAGGCGAGCTGGTCGTCCCTGGAGCGTCCCTCTGTGCTGACGACTACGGTCGGCAAGCAGTAAATAGGAAAGGTTCTTAAAAATAATTATAAACAAAACAAAAAACTAACGGGCTGAGAATTAGGTTTAAAAAATAAAAAAACATCTAAATGTAGATATTCTCTAAGTAAAGTTCTATGTGACTGTCAACCTGTGTCACCGCCACGACACGGCGTGTAATCCCACGGCGTGTAATTCCAACAATGTTCCAACCCAGGTGGGACAACGATGGAGGATTTTGAGAAAACTAGTTCCTGAGTTCAGTACGTTACGTTTAATGGCAACTGAGCAGATTTGTTTGCTTTTAACAACTTTACCAGTATCGTCAATATGTAATGAGGAATGTGGCGAGATATCCCAGAATAAACACGCACCTTTTGCCCAAAAACATCCTGATCCAGGTGAGAAAAAAAATGTTTGTTGACAAAAAATCTTTTGGAGAAGTGGATTAACTGCTGATTAATTATGACATTTGTTAGTTTTGTGGCCTCTTGGGAAATAGCTGTCATCGGAACCCATTAAATAATTTGTTTATATCTATTCACAAACTTTAAAAATGAGGGAAATTATGCCATTCACTGGAAACACCGGGTTTTCCAAAGGGTGTTGCGGCTCCCTGTGTATTAATTTCTTTGGGAAACGGATTCAAATGGCTCTTTGAGTGGTAAAGGTTGCCAACTCCTAGTTTAGACTCTCAACTAAACATGTCAGGTATTTAAATCCAACGTTTCAGTTTTGTTTAATTTAGGTAGATTTTCTACACTTTTTTGGTTTATTCTTTGGGTATACGGGTGGGTGTGGAGCCATGAACAAGATCTGATAGATATAAGGGGAGCAAGGTTCTGGATGGATTTAAAAGTCAGGAGAAGTATTTTGTATGTAATTCGGCCTGTGATTGGTACCCAATGGAGCTGCTGCAGAACTGGTGTGAAGTGTTGGATGGAAGGTGTTTGACAGATAATTCTGGCAGCTGAATTCTGAAGATGTTGTAGTTTTTGTAGAGTTTGTTGAGGTAAACCAAAAAGAAGGGAGTTGCAGTAATCCAGGTGGGAAGTGACAAGACTGTGCACCAGGACGGCTGTGGAATGAGGACTGAGGAAAGGGCAAAGACGACGGATGCTGCGAAGGTGGAAATAGGCAGACCAGGTGATGCTATTGATGTGAAGGAGAGGGTGCTGTCAAAGATGACACCCAGACTCTTAACCTGAGGGGAGGGGGAAATGGAGGAGTTTTCAAAGGGAATGAATGGAGAAGTTCTGGACGTTTATTTAAAATGAATTTAGTGCCAATCAGGAGAAGTTCAGTTTTATCATCGTTTAGTTTTAGGAAACTAAACAATGTATTTAGTGTCCTCTGCATAACAATGGAAGTGAATCTTGTATTTACGGAGGATCTGACCAAGAGGGAGTAGGTAAATGAACAATAACAGGGGTCCAAGGACATTGCCCTAGGGCACACCTGTATTGATAGGAGCTGTGTGGGAAATGAATATTTTTAATTGAATACATTGGGTGCGACCAGAGAGGTAAGAGTGGAACCAGTTGAGGGGTATGCTACTGACACCTATGGCGGACAGTCTGTCTAGGAAGATGATGTGAGAGATGGTATCAAAGGCTGAGCTCAAATCAAGTAGCAGGAGGATGGAGAGTAGGCCGGAGTCAGCAGCAAGGAGGAGGTCATTGGAGATTTTGAGGAGAGCCGTGTCTGTGCTGTAAAGGGGACGGAAGCCATTCTGGAATTGTTCACATAGGTTATTCTGAGAGAGATGCATGCGAAGTTGTTCTGCAACAGTTTTTTCAAGGATTTGGGAGATGAATGGAAGACTGGAAATGTGGTGGAAATTGTTGAGGTGGGAGGGGTCTAATCCCTTTTTTTGAGAATAGGAGTGACAGCAGCCTTTGTGAGAGTAGAGGGAACAATTCCAGTGGTCAGCGAGGACTGAAAAACATTGGTGATAAGAGGGGACAGGGAGGGAGGAGTAGCTTTGACCAGAACTGTAGGAAGTGGATCAAGTTGACTGGTAGGGGGGTCTAAGGGCAGGGATGCCCAATTTAGTTTAGTTAGTTCAGTTTAGAATTTTTCTATTGAATTGTATGTATTCATGATCATTTTTATTTTATGTTTACCCTACATTTATCCACACAAAGCCCATCGAGACGACTGTTGTTGTGATTTTGGGCTATACAAATAAAATTGAATTGAATTGAATTGAAAAGACCACTGTAAACACTTAAAATAGATCAAAAGTTGATCAGAGCAGATCTTTAACAGCGAGTGTATTTAGTTTATGTATTGATGTTTTTATTTGTTTAAAAGAAGTAAATATTGATTTAATTTAGCTGTGTTAAACCTATGATAAATTTCTCTTTAAAGTTCTATTACTGCTTTTTTTTTTATTTGGACCCCCACCAACATTCTGTATAATCTAAATATTCTTAAATATATTGGTGTACATTTATCATTTATAAGTTATTTATAAAAATGTGTTGTTTTTGTTTGGGGGGGAGTCTCAAAAAAGTGATCCACCTATAGAATCTTGTATTAAAAATTAATGATTTGTGTTTTTCCTCTTTTTTCCTCATTGTCTTATCTTGGAACAGAGCAGGAGTACAGTTGGTTTGAATTCTTTTCAAGGCCTGTTTTTAACAACACATGGCATTTTTCTATGTTTCTGGAATGGTTCTCTGTATTTCTTTTCACGTCTGTGCACAATCTTGGATGGATATTTATCAGATTTGCTTTCCAGGTCTGTGCTCTATTCTCGTCTTGGCTAGGTTTGGACCTGTGTGTCCAGCAGTGTTACCTCATGGTGTAGAGGATTGTTCCGTTCTGCATTATGCGGAACAGCTTGTTGGGGGTGGTCATGTTGTGAGAAATCGACCTCTTGCCATTCCGGAAAAAGGTGTCAGGGGTCCAGATCTTGCTGACCATCAGGTTGTTGAGCCGCAAGATCTCGATTGGACCGTCAAATTTTAGCCGTTCATCGATCCATGTTTGACGAAAGAACACATCCATGGTATATTCCTGCAAAGAAAAGCTTTGGTCAAAAGTCGACTTACTGAATCTATCAGATGTCTCTGCTCCTGATCTGCCTTCATCATCTAGTACCCCTGGAGAGACCAGCAGATGGGTTTTTGAGCTATGATTTTGATGGAACATTGTTGTGTTTGGCCAATACAAGGTGTTCTGTGGGTATTTTGGGTTTGTTTGTGTTTGTAATTTTTTTCCCCAAGTTTCTCTGCCGACTATTCCACAATGGCTTTCACTGCAAGCCAAGAAGTTCTACTTTTATTGATCACAAGACAAAAAAAAAGTAATTCCACCATCAAGCCTGAATATGTTATAAATGCACACACCAGCTAAAAGACAAAGAACTAAGTGAATTCAACTAAAGCTGATTTTGTTTTACGGTTTAAAATAAAGCCTGTAATGCTTCAACTCTGACTTCTCATCAAACTGATGGACTTTAAGGGCTGTTTACATGCTTATCAACACAACTGCAATCAGTATAACAGAGTTTTTGCATGTGTCAAACAATATCTAAAGCCTTCACAGTGCAGAGCTCAAAAGGCATACATCAATCAGCCTATCCCATGGCAGGAATAACCAGCCCATCCCAACATCATCCTTATTCCTCTCTCTCTCTGGTGGAGGATTGTCAACCAGATTAAAGTCCTAAGCTGTACTAATGACAGCCTGCCCAAACGTTGGAATAATGAAGGCAAAGAGAAGCACGAGTTAAATACTATGTTTGCACTGCTTTCCTGGGAAATCATACATTATTTTTCCTCATCATTGCATCATTTCTCAAGCCAGTTATAAAGCATGGACAACATACCATCTCCACATCTGATACAGGTCCAAAGCTGGTGACAAATATGTCTGTTTTAACCTCTGTGACAGGCCCTGCAGGAGAGCAATAAGTACATTTTCTATAATCAAAAAATGGATTATGAAAGGCAGTGTGCTCAATAAAATAAATATATAAAAAAGATGTAATCCATTTATTGCAATAATGCACTAAATGATCATGTAACTAGATTACTAAAAAAGAAATAAAAATGACTTTAGTTAGCTGAGGATTTTTGGAAAAGAAGAATTCTTTTGAAATCTATTTTGAATGTTTTTTCTTTCAGTTGCAGCGCAGAAAATACATGAAAAAAGACACGCGCGTACCAGAGGAAAACTATTTCTCTGTCGGAAAAGATTCCAAATATAGTTGTTTAAAAAAAAGTGGGGATAAATGTATGTTCAAAAACTCAGTTATTAGCAGATATACCTCCAAATCCAGGTCGTAGACGGTTGTCATACCCATCCAGCAGTCTATCCAGGATACGCGTGATGTTATCCAAGTAGATACTGGTGTCACTGTTCTGATTTCCCCAAACACTGATCGTGCTGTAACTAATCACACAAACACCAGTCACGTGTTTTGTTTGTTTCTTTTTTCAACAAAACAAATGGTTAAAAGAAAGGCAGAGTTTTCCATAAAAGGTTCTATGTGCGCGAGCCGCTTTTGCCGTGCGTAAAGTGCGAGCGCGTGCAGAGAAAAAGAGTTACTCACCAAAACAGGAATGAGCAAGTTAAAAGGAAAGCCATGCCTCGCAAAGAGCCGAAAACTAACAATCCAGAGTCAACTTTAGCGATCAACATATTCCATCATGGAGACGCATGATTAAGTGCAAATCAGGTGTTCCTTTAGTTGCAACCGGTTATCACGCCAGTCCAGCACGACTTGACTTCCACTCTAGTGCGGTTGCGCCCGCCTCAGCCTGAATCGCTCAGCTGGAAAAGCCTAAAGAGTTTTCAAGAGAGTGAAGAGGAGGCGGGAGGGGGTAGGGGGGCTTCAACGTTGGCTTTATACATTTTTTTTTCCTTTTTTTTGTTTTGCTTTGAGAAAACATATATTTCAAGTGCGATTGGAAGAACTTCACGTTATTCTGTTGAATGGGAATAACAACGATTACGGGGCTGATTTGTTTAAGACAGCAAGAATAGAAACAGAGGGGAAGGGAGAAGTCGACAAGAGCTTGCACAAATACATCACATTAATGGACAGTGTAGTCAGGGATTCTTCTGCGTGCTGTGGAAATTCTAGCAAAGGCATCAAATACTTCCCACTCAGCTGTTGCTGCATGTGTGTGTTTGCATGTGTGAAGCCAACGGGGCACAGGCAAACATAAAAATGAAAATTGGTACTAAAGATAAAGCATGATTCACATAGTGGTTCGGTGGTTGAGTGGAGTGGGTGGATGGCACATTTAGTGTACCTTCAGACTCCATACACAAAGAGCAAGGGGGGGATAAAACACTGCCAAAGTCAGTTATGCCTTTCAAAACACTTTTGCCCTTTTTTTTTTTTCATTTTCTCTTAGGCTGCATAAACAGACAAAAGAGAGGGAAAAGAAAATGTGTGCTGGAGCAGGAGGTGGTTTAGTTTGGGCTCAACTGCGATTTTTAGCAGTGCAAAACCCAACTTTCCAATCATTGAAACAACCTTATTAATCTTTAAAAAGGTAATTGATTAAAAAGGCAAAGGCTATCCAGGGGTGAAACTGTATTTACTGTAACAGATCCCACACTGTTAAAGGTTAATCATAAATTCTGCAGGCAAACCAGCAGGAGTTGAATCTTGAAAAAAATTCCATCCTGTAAGGGGAAAAAAGAAACATCTAAAGTGTTCTGACCAGCATCAGCAAGTGTCTGCAGTTTTAGGTCTTGTGATCAATGCGCTAAAATGCTTTATTCAAGAGTAGTATTACTTTTTCATTATAAGTGGTATCATACTCACAGTATCAATAATTCATGCATGAGAGGGAAAAAATATAGGATTTGCTTCTGACAGCATTTAATGTGAAGTCTGATTGCGCAACATAATCTCTTCAACCCTGGTCTCTTTGTGGTTAAAAAAACAGTTATATAATGACCTCAAAATATGATTTAAAACATATGCAAAGAAGAAAGGTAGCTTGGAGATCAATGGCATTTTCAGTTGTCTTTTTTTTAAGAAGATTAGATTTTGTCAAAATGCATCATCATCATCACTGGTGGATTTTGCTTTGTAGTCAAAGAAAACAAAGGAAATGTTGTTTTCTGTGAAAAAAAAAAAGATTGTTCAGATCTTCAAAGAAACCCCGTCTCTACAGAAGGCATTTGATTAGAGATCTTTGTGAGGACTATGCTGTAAGGAAACAAACATGTGCTGACCATCTGGAAACTGGACTCATTGTTGGTCCTATGAACATTTACAGAGTAGGAGTGCAAAAGCAGGAGACGCACTATAGTAGAACTGTATTGGAGGCAATCTCACAAGCAATCCCAGTTCAGTTGTCTCGTACACAATGTCATCTCACCCTAGTGTCATGATCAACTTGATCCCATCGAGTCATCTGACCAACTGTGGTGCAATGACCATGAGAGGCTTCTGACCTCATTTGATTTGTTGGCACAGGCCACGACTCTGGATGAGCCCGGACGAAGGGGAAAGGATTCCGTTTCTCGTTTGAGTGAATTTGGGTGGAGCTCCCAGCTCACATGCATGTTGCAAACAAACACAGACCTGTCACAGTTATTTAATCCAACTGTGCAGATGGTTGATATAAGTAGCACGAGATATAGCCAGGCAGGCACAGCTAATCTCTATTTCTTACACATTATAAGCAGCACAAGTTTAGCACAAGATGATGTAGGTGCACAGATCCATTAACCTCAGAAGAGACAACTGTCATGAACTGGATCTGTATGGGAAATCAGCACTCCCTTATGTGATATATGCTGTACATATGAGCCTATTAGTCCTTATTGTTTCCTCTGCTATTAGAGCAGTCATTTTAATGCACATCATAGCCCGCTGGCTGGTTAAGTGTTACACTGGCTTTTAAAAGCTGACTGGCAGATTGATTTGAAAAATGTGTTTTCTAATTGACCAAAAAAAACAAAACAAACACTGACTTGCAAATACAAAATGAACCGTCAGCCTTGGATTACTAACTGAAAGCTCCTCTCTAAACCCCATAGTATAACAGATGTTCGTTGTAGAACATGAAGGTTAATAGTGGTTAGAGACACCTCGGTTTTACAACTATGACGCCAAAGTGTTCGAAAATCAATAGTTTTTTTTTTGTCATTTCCTATTAAAGTGAATGTCAACTGAACAATCTTAAATAATAGGAAGTAATTGTATCTATCAGACAAAATTTCAACCAAATATAATCACTTCCAAATTCGTTAGACCCCCGCTTTATACGGAGATGATAAAGACGCAGTGAGTTTGATGGATTGCAATTAGGTATGCTTCGTTCCATGAGAACAATGCATCTCAACGCTTTGGTGGGAAGCAAATCCAATTATGCCAGTTTAGGAAGTACAATTACTTGGAAGATAAGCGAACATGCTTCAAAATCCACTGTCTCTTGATGAGAAGTTAAAAAAACAAAAAAATAAAAAAACGCAGTTGGAGTTTGTTAATGAGTTCATTATTCAACAAAATAGGATTCAATTAAGTGTGTCATGATATGCACTTTTACGTCCTGTGAAGAGTTTGTAGCAAAGAGCTGAATGCAGTGACAGCAGATCCCACAGTCATGTTGACCCTCTGTGAGCTCACAGATTAGAACCAGAACCATTTGGTTAGGTGGTATTCTTATCTTTGTCAAATATGTTCTTAAAAAGTAAACCTGGTGACTTTCCCTTAAAAAAAAAAGATAAAGAAATCAGAGCATATAGACAAAGACAATAAAAAGACAGAAATCCAGATCTAGTTCAAGATAAGAACGCACTGCCACTGTACTTTTGTTCCACGCAGTAGTCAGTTCTCCCTCTGAGCATGTTTTATTAAACAAAAGTACAAATCCAAAGTCATAGCCACATTTGCACACTCTCCCTTGCAGTCCCTCTTTAACGCCTCACTTCATCTCTTAGTAATTAAAAAGTGCATTGTTTAAAGTAATTTCTGGCCACGCCACAATGTTTCTATAAATATATGAATTTCTCCCACGTGAGATGGACCCACTGTACTTCATGATCCTCACCATGTGGTATCTATGGTAACCACTTAGAGTAGAAGAAACTCAGCATGTGCAGAACAATGTCAGTGTATGTGTGTTCAGAGGCAATTGAGAGCTAAATGTGCTTCAATTTGAGGAGAGCGATGGCATTTCTTTTCATATTGTACAAAGGTAACAGTGTCTGCATAGATTCAGTTCAAAGTTGGAGTAAATTTCATGTAACTTACAGTTTTAATCAGCATTTGGTGCCAGAAAGGTACAAAGTCAAAAACTTTGGAACTTATTTTAAGAGTCAGTTTAATGTTAGGCATCAAAAATTAATGTTTGCACTAGTTAGTTAAAAGTGTTTGTCATATAGGTATAAGATGAAGTTCGGTTGTTTGAGAATTTAAGGACGATATCACTGAATCGCCTTTCCTTGTATTTATAAAATCCTGAGATATGATAAAAGGCAGCATCTAAGTGGATGCAACACCAGAGAAAAAAACACACAAAAAATAACTGCAGTTTCCATGGAAACCAAACCATACCATAGTAGGATTAAATATGATTTTCGGAGAAAAAGTGTTGATCTCTTGCTTGATTGCTGCCAAATTCTTCAAGGTAAAAGCAGAGCTGGACAAACACCAAACACATCTGTGGAGATAATAAATAAAATGAAAACACACAGGCTCATTTTCATTGATTAAGGGTAAAAGCACAAGTGTTAAAAAAAACGGTTTTCTGGATGTTTTTGTCATGGCAAGCCATCGAGACAGACCCAGGCGCTGGAACCCGAATAGAAAAATGTAGGGGAGTAAGATGGTGGCATGTTTTAATCTTGTCTAGAGTTGCTTGAGATCTGGACGGGCTGGAGGCTGAGAGGCAGACATGAGGGTTGCAATGCTTTGCATGGGCTGGGAGGTCTGAGTTACTGGCCTGCTTGAGGGGTTCTGTAATTTAGGAGGTTCTTCTGAGCAGGGCAACAGGAGACTTGATTTTTACCTGGTAGGAAGGAAGGCAGTTTGGGAAAAAGTGCATGCGATAAAAGGTTTGTATCAGCCATGTTTTTCTGAACCACAGGTTTTTAGATGTCAAGCACTGGCCGTCACCGCTGTTGGAGAAGGACATGGGGGTCTGATATAGGATGTTCTTCCGGCTTCATCTCAGTCAGAAGCCTTCCGTCTGGGGGTACAGTGCAGGTTCCTTTTTCAGTATTTTCCTAGAGGGAATGTCAAAGCGTGGGTTTTGCATTCAATGAAAACCGTAAAATCCTGTTCTCCACCTCGGCCAGGACTGGATGCTTAGGCTATTGTCATGCCATTTCTAGTTCTCCCAGAAGACGGCGCTTAGTTTTGCCTGAAAAAGGTATCCGCGCAATGTCAGTCAGTAGTACCAGATCAATGTTATGCTCACTTGTATATATAGCTGATGTCATCCATGTAGAGGAGGTGACTGGATGTTGGTCCCATTGGAGTCGTATCCATAGCAAGTCTTGTTAATGACGGCTGAGGGGTTCAGACCTGGTGAAGAAAGCAGTGGGGACAGAGAGCATACTCTTTAAGTATCTCTACATCGATGGACACCAGAGGAGCCAAACACCAACCTGGTTTATAGAACAGTCAGCCAAGACTGCAAGTCACGAGACACCAAATTCCTGTGCACATGCCTGCTGGATGGATTACAAGAAGGCTCTATTATTCAATGCCACAACACATTGATCACTGAATGCTTAGATGTACAACATCAACAGGACTCTAAGAGCCTCTGAGTAGGAAATTCAATGAAGCTGGTGTAAAAACCAATTCTTGAAGCCACAATGGCAAGCCCTTGCACAAGTAAGTCCATCAAATGTGGGATATACTCACAGAAAAGTGTTCTGTCTCACTACCACAGCAGCATAGGTCTGAACCTCCCCTCAGCCAAATAATCAACAAGACTGGCCATAGATACTGACTCCAGAAATGGGGTCATCATCGTCACCTTCCCTACATGGATGACATCAAGCGATACAAGTGCAAAGAGTTTAGCTGGACATTATGTTCTCGCCAGGAACAGCTCTGCCGGAGAGCTCTGAAGCTGCAGAGAGACTGTAGAGTGTTTTTTGAAGAAGAGGCTCAAGACCCACCTATTTAATTTAGGCTTTAGTTGATTTTTAACTTGCTAATTTATTATATTATTTTTATATTATAGGGCTATATTTTTATGTATTTAATTTCTATTTTATGCATCTATTTCAGTTTGATGTTTTTTGTTTTCTTGTTTTTAAATAAATTCCTATAATTATAGTATCTTATCATGATTTTAGTCCCAGTGTGTTTCTTGTAAGATCCTGCTGGGGTTTGGCCGGCTTGCCCGGGGTATGTTGCTACAGTTCTTGAAGGTTCTTGCTGCTGGGTTTGATTCTTGCAGCTCACAAGCCGTAGCGGGACTGCGAGAATCCTGTCCAAGGCTGGCGCCAGGCGATGCACTCAGGGCCGGGCTGGGCTCCTGGCATGAAGAGATTCCAACAATGCCAGTAGGTTTTCACAAGCTTTCATACTTGTTTGTTTGTTTGTTTGCTTGCTTGCTTGCTTGTTTATTTATTTTATTTATTTATTTATTTATTTATTTATTTATTTATTTATTATTTATTTATTTATTTATTTATTTATTTATTTATTTATGCATTTTATTTATTTATTTTACTTTATATTTATTTATTCCTCTCTTCATTCATTCATTCATTTGTTCATTCATTCATTCATTCATTCAATTTATTTATTTATTTATTTATTTATTTATTTATTTATTTATTTAAACTTGCATAGTCAATATTCATTGTCGTGGGTCATGTGTTTTAATGGAGGGGAGGGGAAAGAGTGAGGGGTGGGTTGGTTTTACTGGTAAGGTTGTGTAGCTTGTTTTAATGTTAAGCCCTTCGATACGTACAGTCAAAATGCATGATAAGCGTTGGTTTTATAAATAAAGTTTTGATTTGATTTGACATTGACTCCCTGATCCACACCACTTGGGATTCATAGCAAAGTACTGACAGATGCTCATTTGGGGCTCCCAGTGCAGCTTTGATGGTGACAAAGAGAGGCAGTGTAGTCTACACAGGAGGGTCTCACTCCCAGAAGGAAATCACAGGTGACATTGAGGTGATGTTACAAGTACCGGGGAATTCGCAAGAGGCAAATGACAACCTCGAGCAGGCATCAAGGAAAGCTGCAACAGCTAAATACTCCTCCAACGAAGTGAGGGTAAGTCCTGAGAATCCAGCTCAATGGCAAAAATAAGACCAAGTGCACAAACAGCTACGCACTGCTGTTACATCAGATACCCCACAGAGAATAATAAGATGGCCAAAGGAAGAGATACAGACCACGGATGTTAAAAAAACACGTAAAGCCTCACCATGGCTAGAGGGTCCACCCCAACCCAGCACCCTGAGATCAGGCGTTAGCCGCAAGGAAGGCTGAGGCCGAGGACTTAGGAGCTGAGGGGCCACTCATCCAGGATGAACATCCAAGATGAAGGAGTACATCAAACCAAGGCCCAACTGACAGTGTGCCTAGTGAATGTCTTTCAGGTAGGGAGGAGGATGGTGCTGAGGACAGATCCCAATGGGAGACAATCCTGCATGGATGTACCACTGGACCATAACTGAAAGTGGCCGACATTGGGCAAGTCCCACCAATGGCTACAGAAGTGGGGTTGGCCTACAGGACACAGCACTGGAAGCACTGTTCTGGCAGCTCAGGAACAAGCCCTGGAGCCATAGAGAGGTCAGACTACCACACCCATACACAAGACCCAAGTGTGTGAGGCTGTAGCAAGAGGCACCCAGCAATCCAGCACATAATCAGTAGGGTGTAAGATACATAGGTGACATATGAGCGCCACAATCAAGTGAAGGAATATTATAATAGAACATGTGCAGAATATGGACTGAAACCCAAGGTCAACAATGGGAAACATCAAGGTAGGTAGAGAATGAAGGCAAACTTGTGGGACTTCCAGGCAGATCCAGACTGAGGATGGTAACGGCGAACCAGACACATTAGTGGGTGGAAGAACAGTGAAATACAGGATGGAAAATAAGGAAGGGAGAAATACTCAGAAGAAGGAAATATAGAAATTGCCAAAGGACGTTTTAGGACCCAGAGAAGAACTGAGAAGCCTGGAAAGTGAAGGTGACAGGTGGTGCCTGTAGGCTGGAGCACCTGGGGCAGTAACCCCAAGCTGAGGAGTACAACAGATACCTCCCGGAAACATCTCTCAGACCTCTCAGGTCCAGAAAGGCAGTGCTAGGGAAGAGCCACATCAGTAGGACCCTCAGCCCCAGGCCTGGTAGAGGACCTGAGCTTGGAGGAGAAACCATCCATGGAGGGGTGAGAGGGGCGTTTTTTATATATATATATAAATATATATATATATATATATATATATATATATATATATATATATATATATATATATATATATTATATATATACATATATATATACATGTATATATGTATTTCCAAGTCAGAATGGATTTTGCACCAAAAGCTTACCGTAGGTGTGAAAAAAAGGACTGATGCCTCTATTTGACCATTGTGTTACATTTTAAAATTGATCAAAGAAGGAAATTAATGTTTTTGTCATGATTTGAAATTGTTGTCCTTGTTCTGTCTTGTTTCTGTTTCCTGTTTTATTTTGAAAGTATCCTGAAAGTCCAACCGGCTCTCGAGCCACCGCACCACCGTGACAGTTTTAGGTTTCTTCTTTTTTCTTTTTTATAAAAATGTTATGGTCACTTGTTCTTTATTAATCCTCCCAAACGTCCTGTAGGCCCATGTGTTATTTAGGTAAAATTAAATATAAAGACCATCTGTCCTCTAATGTTTCTCTTTTTTATTTTCCTGAGAGTTAGAGAGCAGCTATTTTGGATTCAACACATAGTGAACACAAATGTATGCTCTGTAAAACCAAATGTCCTAAAAATAACAGCAAAAAGTATTCAACTTACAATATTTAAAGTTCTAAAAAATTCTTTGGATTTTTGGATGGTTTCACCAAACAGTTAGGTCTTTTTTTATCAGATTTTCATTTATTTCTATTCTCTTGTTTTGCTATATGTTGTTTGAACTTGTGCAGTAAAGGATTTATAGCTTTTCCTTTATTTTATGTCGTGTATCTGTATTATGAAGCAAGACTTTGGTGTTTGTATGCTGTTACAAAAGGTGTGCCTTTTAGATGACATCCAGCTTCAGCGCTGTGCAAACCTCTTGATCTTTTTAATCTGCAGGTGGCTTGGTAGAGCTGCAAAACCAGAGGATAACTACTGTGTTATCATCCCATGTTACAGTATAATCACTACTTTTGATGCCAAGACTCAAAGAAAAAGGGGTTTTGGCAGAGCACGTCAAGTAATCACTCTTTCCTTCTCTCCTTCCATCCCTCTCTCCATCGTTCCACTCATCCAACTGTAGCTAAAGCTGACTCCTACCCTGGACTCCTGTCAGCAGTTCTGGCAGCTATGACAAACTTCTGTCAGGGGCAGGTTGAAACACTGAGAAGGAGATGAAGAGGAGCAGAGTGTGGAGGTCAGCATGCAATGGGCCAAATATCTGCTGTTTTGGTGTTAAACAGGCAGAGAAGGACACTGCAACCTTGAAGGGGGAGCAGGTGGCGCCTCCTCTGGTAGCAGCAATGTAATGAGGCATAAAGGTTGCCTGATGGACTCCGTTTGTCGTGGTTATCTAAACTTCACAGGTCAAAACCCACTGCCAAGATATATTGCTTGAAAAAGGTGCACTTGCATTGTACTGAGGTTTGCAATGAAAGTCTGCATTCCATGAAACATCTAGAGAAATGCCAGAGCTGTTCTAATGGGTTCAATGCTCTCCGTCAGGTAAAGGTTGGGAATGAAAGGAAAAATGCATCCTATTAGGACCTATATATATATATATATATGTATATATACCTTATATATTTGTGTTTGGATGAAGTGTTTGGAGAGTTCAATGCCAGCCAATGGATAGTAAAAAAGCAGGCAAAACAATATTAAATAAAAAAAGCCTTTTCATCCATTCTCAAAACAAATAATGAAAGCTAAATGAATGAAATGAGTTAAAATTGGCGCAGTTATTTTTAAACCATTGAATAAATTACTCAGAGGGGTAGAGGTGTCAGTAAATTTGCTACAGTAAAGCAGTCAACCATGCAACGTTCAGTTAGAGACTAAACAAAACATTGACAATAATATGTCTTTAGCACGGAATAGTTTATTTCAGACATTTAATTCTCAATGGTTCATATCACTGAGGAGACAGTTGCTGAAATGATCATTTCTTTCAGATACAACTAGTATATAGAAAAGAAAAACAGGAAAAATGGAAATCCAGCCATCACAGACGAATAGAGAAACACCATCAGTTCCATTAAAGTAACCTGTTTTTTTTCTTCTGAGTTTTAATCAGGAAATAACATTTCATCTTTTTTTAACCGTTGCTGTTTACAATAGGTAACTTTTTTAAGCTCCACTTAAGTTTAAAATAAACGTATCTAACAGAACTTCTGCAGCCTAGGCTGTTAGTCTTCCTAAAATAAAAACAAGAGACAAACGGATGTGGGAAAGGTGGAGTGCATTTAACAATGCTGGCTAACAGATTGTATGTATTTCTAAATATATGAAGTTCTGGGTCATTTTTTCTTAATCTTGCAGATTATTTAGCACTAAGGGAGATGCAAGAGGATACAACCACCACTCTTCAAGGAACCACCATGTGCTTTGGTAAATTTCCAATGCGTCACTGCAGGGATGGCTGGACATCAGGTTGTCAATCCACAGGAGGTGTTCCCTGCTGGGAACAGACCAGGTGCAGACTCCACAGTGAAACCACAAGCAGGAGAATGTTATCAGGCCTCAAATGCCGATCCACACTAATCTTGCTTTAGATGTTAGAATGAATAAAAAAAATGTTGTTCTTAAAAATTGGGTCAATATTCTTTCTTTCTTTATTCTTTATTGATCCCACGTTGGGGAAATTCAATTGTTACAGCAGTTCAGTGCAAAATAGAGAAGAAAAAAAAAAGAGAAAGAAACAGAAGAACAACAGCAATGTGGAAAAAGAATGAAAGGGTATTTAAAATGTGCAAAAATGCAATAGATTTAGAAGGATTTTTTGGTGGATTTAATAAAAGAGATATGAAATCAAGAAAATATTGAGCATATAGAGAATGTGGATATAAACCACATGCCTGAAATGTGAATTTGTTTTATTTACAAGGTAAGTGGAGGCAAAAGTCATTCAAAAACTTGTGACAGTGAACTAATGTTCATGTCATCCTAAGGTTTAGGGTTGTAAAGGTCGTCTCTTTGGGCTGTAAAGAATAAAGCCGCTTTAAAACTGAGTTTATTTCCATCTAAACCATGTAGTTACCCTCTTGTCATGATAGAAATTTTAAAAATGTGATAAAATCAAATGTCAAGGTCATTGCAGCTGATATTGAGATGTAGCATCTGTGTGTCTCGCGTATGCACAAACAAATGCACAAATCAAGATCAGCAGGTGCTTCCTGTTTGTTTAGCATTCTGTAGATACTCCAACAATCCAGCCAAAATAAACAGCAAAAGGCATCCTTTGACAGACATTGCAGACAACCATTTTTATTCATTAGAATGGGAAATCATTAACACAGCTCAGGCAGAAATGCAGAGCTGGGTAAAAGGGGTCAAAAAGCAGTCATTATTTTTCCTTTAGTGTAAAGAAGCAAGGGAAATAGATGCAGAGAAAAAAATGAAAGAGCTGCAGCCCCTTTGGGAATGTTAAACTGTTTAGCAAATCAGACATTAACAGCTGAGCAGGTCAAAAAAATTATTTTCTTGCCTCAGTCCCAGTTTTTAATTGATGTTAACAATCCCACACACTGACATTTGAAGGTTATGGAACAACTGGGCCTTCTTTTGTACCAATGTCATTGACAAAGTCCTACATCATAATAACACACAACTCCACCATCTGTTCTTGCTTTGATAAATATTAAGGAAAAATGAAAAGAAGTGGAATGAGCAAAGTGATTTTATGGCTCGAAACCTGGGACAATAATACTTACTGGAACTGCTTGTACAATCGACACACCAACTTATGTAATAATATAAAAAACAGGTTGGTTCATGTAAGAATCTGACTTGCAGTAAATGGGAAAGTTTGTGCTTAACATAAACAACATTATTCATTTGTTGGATTTTATAATGTCTTGAATTAAATCAAGTTGTAGCAAGAAATATGATCTACAAATGTATCGCAGAGTAACTATAAGCAGTCTCTCTACCATTGGCTGCTGGAACTCTTCATGGTGACGCAATTGTTATATTTCACTTCCCTGATCGATGAAAAAGGAGAAGAATAAGTAACAAAGAATTTAGAAACCGGGATGGTTAAAAAAATGGCAGCATTATATTAAGTTTAAACTAATAAACACAAATGACTGGGAAAAAAGAAAGTGTGGCATCGTCTGACTTAACATGAATTCTCAGGTTTTCCAGCAGATACAAAACTGATACAGCCCCAAAATGGGGTTATATATTTTATCTTCGCCCAGCAGTCGCTCTGTTAGGCTCTGGCAGCCCTGTGACCATAAAATAGAAATTGTGGATGGATGGATGGATGGATGGATGGATGGATGGATGGATGGATGGATGGATGGATGGATGATTCCAAATCACAACAACAATCAATGTACTAAATAAATGTTTTTCAACCTTTTTTGAGCCTTGGTACACCTTTTCCTTGACAAAAATCACAAAGCACACCAGCAACCAAAAATAAATAAATAAAATGAAACCCTATAGCTTGTATTGATGTACAGTGTCCACAATCCTGCATGCATTTTTTTGTGATAGTTGAGGCACAGAAAATGTTTTTTGCAATGGTTTTCAATAGTTTTAACTATATCAGTAGAAAGCTTTCCCAGATAGTTGTTTTCCCTCCAGTTTATTAAAATGGAATT
This sequence comes from Oryzias sinensis, assembly GCA_037389245.1. Classification (NCBI taxonomy): domain Eukaryota; kingdom Metazoa; phylum Chordata; class Actinopteri; order Beloniformes; family Adrianichthyidae; genus Oryzias; species Oryzias sinensis. Next base: position 25,743,225 of record CM074497.1, read on the forward strand.
TCATGTAACTTGTTAGAAGAGTGTGGTTGAGGGCCTGGAATGTGACTTTTGGCTTAGACTGGGGTCAAGAGCTTGAACTTGGACATAGGATAGCTAGCAGGTAAACCACTGGAACACTGGCATTGGAGACATTAAAGGCCATGTATGTGGGAAAAGCAGGTAAACAAATGAACCTGATTGCACCAATACTAGCTAGTCTGACAATACGCCTGTCCAAAAAAGGAATGTTTTATGCCTAACTTTGAATGTAGAAACTGTGTCGGCCTCTCTAACAAGAGCTGGGAGCTTATTCCATAAGACGGGGGCTTGGTGTTTAAAGGCTCTACCTCCAACTGTACTATAATAGAGTTAATACTATTGCCTTGTTTGCAGTGGGGTGTCCCTCAAGGAAAAACATCACAGGAGTTCAATATTCTTTGTTCTCCTGAAGTATGAAATTGTCAGAGATGGTGAAGACTGATTTTAGCAGACCTGGTCATCTTGCATTTAATAAAATAACAATGAAAACATTTAAACACTAGAATTTGTTGGAAACTAATAGAAAAATGTGCTAATCATATACAGTTAGGTCATACAACATGTATAACAAAACAGCAAAAAATAATTGAAAAAAAATAGAATAAAATAAATGATTTAATCTAAACCTGAAGTGATTTGTGGAGCACCTGTAGAAGCCGTAAATAAGGACATGTTTTATTAATTCCTTTTCTGCAAAAAATGTAGAACCTATACATACAGCATTAGTTGATGTTCTACAGCAAAAAAGGAGCACAATGGATCTGCAGTGTCTAAAATTGCCCATAGATCCATTGGGATTTACATTGCAAAGTTTTTTTTTTATTGTATGTTTTGTAAATACTATAGAATACTTCAGTTTCAGCTTCTTTATTTCAAACAAAATGAAAAATAGACATAGTTTAAAATAGACAGAGAAAGCAATACAGTGTGCTTGAAAAGAAGTGGGTTGAAGAGAAATCTTGTCTGATCCCACCTCTTTGTTTTTGAGTCACTGCAAAAATATAATAGCATCACAATTTAAAATAAATGATTTTAAAAAATTAAAAGAAATTTGCTTGTCATTTTTTTTAAATAGGAGTAATAAAGATGATGTAAAGTATTTTTAGGGTTTGATTGTGTGAACCTTTATTTATACATATTTGAAATACAGCGCCACCTTCAGGCGCGATAGTTGCGTTCATCTAAGTGTGTAATAAAGGTATGGTTTATTCCCCACATGAACAATGGGTTCAAGAACGAATTTACAGCAGAGTAAAAACTTCCCCTCTGTGGGATGGTATAAATCACGTCCCTTTAGATGAAGGAGTCGCTGTGGGACCCCCAAACGGGCCTTACCTCAGCAAACTGCCCTCATTCCCACATCTGTTCATATCCAAGCTCACTCATTCAGAGCTTTGCTGTGCATGGAGATGGCCACTAGCGTGCAGAGCTCTCATGTTGCTGAAAATAGTCTTCAGAGCAGCCAGCTCTGCTCCATGCAACCCCGAGGCGCTGCTTGGCCAACGCGTCTCTCAGGGTGTAATGCAACGCTTACGTCAGGAGCACGAATGAGTTGAGATCGATGCGTGAGCAACTGTTGGTGCAATGATACATGCCTGGCACAGAGCTCCCCAGCGGAGGAAGAGAAAAGGAGAGAACACATCACGCAGTGTCAAGGAACGGGTGGGACCACTTTCAGCACCTTGGAGAGAGAAAGTGCCAAAATGCACTTCGAGGTTTTTTTGAGGGCATCTGTTTTGTAGCCGCTACACATGAATGGATTTGTTTAAGATTGTACAATAAACACATATTAATCTCTATTATTTACCATAAACACTATTTAATAGTGTGAACTGTCTGTCCAACTTACTTATTCAGAAAAAAAAATGTTTATAGGGCTTGATCAAATTAAAACCAAATTCAAAGCAGCACTTATGCACGCATTTGATTATGTTTTATTCATTTATTTTATTACTATGTAGTGAAAGCTGCCTGTTCCAAATTTCAGCTGGGATTCCCCACCCCCTGAGCTGCCATGCTGGAGCAACGGAGTTAAGAGCGTTGCTCAACGACAGCTTGACCAGTTCTCCGACAGATCTTTAAAGAGCCACTGGAAAAAGACACGACTCCACCCACATTTTTTCCTGACTCTTTGCAACCGTTTGCTTTTGAATGGTGACCCTCTCCGCACTGTCACTTTTTAACAAACACACCGAAATCTGGGGAAACCCCTCCCGTGTGCTCCCGAGTCTCTCGAAGTCATGAGTCTCCTTTAAATTTCCTCCGAGTCTGGATCTGCCATCAGCAGTGCTCCTTCTTGATGTTGTGGGGAATACGCATGCGCTCGGTTTTGGAATTACTGCACTGGCAAGAATAAGTTAGACCCCGCTTGTCTTGAAGGAAGAAAAAAAGAAGTATATAATTTTAAATGTCGTAGTGTTCCTAAGAAGAAGCATGAGGACACTTTGCGTCTGTTTCTTCCTCGTAGTAGCAGCGGTGGCGCGCACTCAAAGGTAAGTGGAGAGGTAAAAACGATCCTTCACTCATTTTGCGAAGTGTGAAGGTGTTGCAGATGGCATGGAAAATACGTGATACCATTGATACAGGCATGTGCACCCCCTTTTTCTCTTTTCTCCCCTTCCATAGTGTCGGTGTCAATGACCCCAGCAACATGCCTTTGGTCAAACAGACGGTGGATAGGCTGTTGAAAGGTTATGATATACGATTGAGGCCAGATTTTGGAGGTAAATATCACCAACTCTGCTTCCGATTGTGCGCTGACACCCGGTAACGTTTGATTGAACAAACATTTGTCCTAATTTGATTTCTTAAAAAGTGAAGAAGGGGATGGTGATTGACGTGTGCAGCCGTCTCTGACTTCTATGGGATCAAAACAATAAGAATATTGTGACTCCAAGATTAATTTGCGCACCATAAAAAAGAAGAAAAATCCAGCCATTCATTTACGAGTTACTGTCATGAAAATGTTTCCTGAAAAAATAAAAAAATGTTGGATTTCTTTTGTGTCAACAACTCTTAGAAGAGAAATTACATTTTACTGCAGGTCGGAGTTTCTAATCTAATCTAATCCTGGTTGACAGCAACATTTTTTTTATTAATCTGTCCTCCAATCAACGGATCCATTAATGAGAAAGTGGTTCCTGTGAACCAGAAATGACACGAGCTGCTTCTGACCTGATGTGTTTCTCTTGATTTCCGTCCATTGCAGGTCCACCAGTTCGAGTGGGAATGAATATAGACATAGCAAGCATAGACATGGTGTCAGAAGTCAATATGGTAAGTGGGCCATTTTTCTTCTCCTGTTTTTGAAAACCTTGTGTTATGCATTTCACTAAGAGGAGAAATACCCTCCAAGAGCATAGGGGATACCCCCGTTTTATGTGGGGCTGTAGAGTCACTAAACTTTGGGATTAAACTAAACTCTGTTATGAAATGCATCCAGGATCATATCCATATGTATTTCAGAAACTTTACTGCTATTTATTTATAAGACATAGTGCTCACATATACCTACTTTATTCCTTTTTGGATTCAGATATGTAACTTCATTTTTGATTTTGATGCTTTTTAAGAGCTTTGCAAGAAATGATGGCACCAGAAGAATTAAAAACTGTGCATTATAAAGAGTGCAGATTAAGTTACATACAAGTGCACCTCTCAGTGATGAGATGGCGGAACTGCACCTCACAGAAAGGCTGAATGTAATCACAGTGGAAGGTCACTCTGACAGTTGTGATGAAATGGGAAATGGTGAAGAAAAAGCATATGTGGCCAAATGAATAAACATTCTACAGTCTCACTTTACCATTTGCATTTCATTTGAAGGATCTGTTTACATGAATGGGATTCACTCTGGCAGGCACCACGTTTTCTAAAAGCTGCATCATTTATCAGGTGTCCTTTAACTGAACTCATTTCAGTGTTTCAGAGATAAGGAGGTAAATGACAGGCTTTCTACATCAAATGGTATGAAAGAAGTGCTTGACATCGAATATGTTGCTTACATAAATGTAGGTACTCTGCACCTGCATTTGCTTTGAAATTAAAAAAATACATTTTGAAAGGCAATATTAAAAGCTGTGTATAGCTCCAGGTAAAGAGACAAGGCTGTGCTGCTTTTGCTATGAGCTGAGGGAACTGGATGGTTTACCTTACATCTGAGAGTGGCTAGGCTTTTCCCTGAGGGCCAAACTTTTACTTGGAGGTTTATAGTTGGTAGGAGATATGTAAGGCAATAAAACACAACCCACTTGTCTTGTTTGAGCCCTAAACCTGAAAAAAGGGTGAAATTTAACTGATTGAGCCATAACAACCAAGCAGATACAGCGACAACTCGTTGCTGATTTGAATACTTTGTGAGTTTTCTGGAGTCATGCCTGTTGAAACACAAACAGAAAACTATAACGTTGGCAGCATGAAGACTAATTTGAAAACTATTCAAAATAAACAAAAAGTTATGTTCATACTAAAACATAAAACATCTTATATAAAACAAGGATCTGCTGCAGACAGTCTGAAACCAAGATAGAATGTAAAAATCTCTAGACTAAAAGCTGCAGGTGTTTGAATTACATTCAACTCTGTCTTCAAGCAATTTCGTGGAAAATATGGAAACAGCGGCATAAACGTTTCATGTGGGACCACGTTTAATGGAGCACATTCAGTTTTGTTGGGCAAGGAGTTGAAAATGTTCAACTCTTTATTGAAATATTTCTGCTTTCACGTGAGAATCATGAGAAAGGAAAACCATGTATTCTAAAATAATGTGCAGTTACAACAACAACACGTTTGGGGGCACTATTGTCTGAAACTCACTACAAAAATGAAAAAAAAAAGAATAATAAAATTAGCATTGAACAAATGAAGTGCTAGTTATTGGATAATTTATTACATGCAATTAAATGGATTTGTCCCTTCTATGCTTAAGACATCTGTTTTTTTCTCCCAATGCAAAACTTAGGTCTTATGTCACTTCCTCTTTTTGTTTGTTTTTCTCTCCTTGGTTCACTTGATGGTCCATCTGCATGAATACTGGCATGAGTGAGATATTTTCCTCTTAATTTGTAAACTGGATAGCTAAATTTAAGAAATCTTTGTCCTCTAATTTTTTCTCAAAACTAAAGATTTTCAGTATTATTTTTTAAAGATGGCATTAAAATCATCCACATTCAATCCAAGTTATCTTGTGCTTAGATACATGTGATTGTTGTCTGCACTCTTTATCTACACTAATTCCCTCAAAAGGTTTCAATGCCAAAAAGTTGAATTTAGCAGGTTTAGTAAGTTTAGTGAATGTCCTTTATGGACCTTATTTTCTCCTGTGTCATTGGCTCTCCCACTTCCATGGAGTGTGTGTTTGCAGTGGTCTTTTGCCCAGAAAAAAACCCCTTTAACTTTCATATGCATACACACACCCACACATATGGTCAAAGAGACAAAACATTATTTTCTTCCAAACCCACAATGCCAGTGCCGCACAGCTTCTTTGATCATCCCATTCCTTTGTGCAGCTGGCCATCTAAACACTCTCTAATGTGAAAGGGGACTCATTACTGCCTGACCCATTGGAGTCTCATAAAAGGAAGAGGCTACATGTGTGTTTGTAATGGTGTCAGCATCTTTGATCTGCTCTCTTTCCTAATAGAAATGTAACCACTTTTCAGGATAGCAGCTGGTGTAGAAGCCCTTCCGTTATTCCATTTCCTCTACACCATCTGGCTCTCTGTCAGCCACTTATTTTGGTGCATGGGCAGAAACACCCAGCGCTCCGTCTTTAGAGAGTGAATGGGGCTCAAAGTTGAGGGTAATGGAGAGATGTCACAAAGGGATGCGTCCAACAGCCAGCTTTTCTATCTTAACGTTAGATAGAGCCGGACATGAATGCTTTGCTTCATATTACCAGTATCACTGTTTATTTCTCATCTATAGTGCTTGTTTGGTGCTTCACTTAGGAACTGTTGGCACAGTTTGATGGACACAAAATGTCCAAAGAAATGAGAGAAACAGCCATTTGAGCTCAGTGTGATCCCCAGTCTTTCCGTCATCATACAACTAAAATACTTATTAAAAATAACTGGGTAACATATAATTTTAGTATTTTTAAAGACCTACTCTATGGGATTTGTGTTTTTGGTATTAAACATGTTCTTGTGGCCTTTTTCTCATGATAAAGGACATTTAAGAAAATTAAGCTTAAAATTGCATTTCTGAGTATTTCTTTACTCAAATCACTGTGACACAAAAATACTCTAGCAAAAAGCTTGTAAGTGTGACTTAGAAGCTACTACAGTAAACCAAAAGCTCCCTGCTCTGCTCCATTCTGATGCATCCGCTTGTGGAAATGTACGTCTTGGTTTTCCTCGTGCGAACTGGTTTCAGGCTTTAAAACTGCACGGCTGGATAGCTCAGATATTGCTCACCATTTTTGCTACACTGGTAATGTTAGTCTGTGGTTGTGTGGGGCTGTAAGCTAGTGGGAGAGTGTTTAAACAGATGGATGATGGAAAATAAAGGAAGGATCACTCCATGCCCCCACAACGCGGTAGCAAATTTTGTAATTAACTACTGCCGCTCTGCAGAAACCATGTCCTAGCAAACAACAGTTTTTTTGGGGGGTTTTGGCTAAAAACGGAAAAATCATAATTAAAAGACCACTGGAACCACTTTTAAAATAGATTAAAAAGGATTGGAGTAGGACTTTGAAGTCTTTAGACTCCAAGTTGTGTAGTTTGTCTCCAGCTTGACTAAACAAACCAGCACACCAGCAAAGACGGCATGTTATGTTCAAGCTCACTGGATTGCCTTACTTGGAAACTCTTCATTACACTTTATTTGCAGGAAGTGTAAAAAAATGTATATATGTGTTTTACCGAGCCAAGCAGGGAGCTTTTGAAAATTCCATTACACGCCAATTAAGCCTGACATTGAAGAAAGACAGTGTGGCTGAGGTTTTTTCGAGGCTCATAAAAGGTCACTGCTTTCTGAATGTCGGAAGCCAACATCTCAGGCCTGCCAGGGTGAAAAGGGATAGATTGTGTGAGACCCACGGGTCAAAATGTTCAATGCAGTGTGTGTGACATGAGGAGAAGAGTGAACGATGGTTAGAGAGAGGAGGGAGAGCTCTGACATTAACACATTGCCATGTGGAGAGTGAGAAGCAGCAATGGTGTTGGAGGGAAGGTCATGCACCTAAAACCTCTGGGGTCCTCCGTCTCCATGCCTCAGAGGTGGACGTTTCAGGGCAGGAGGCACACACGGAATACCAATACCCCGCTAGACCTCTGACCCCAGGCAAACATTCAGTCATGCACTGATTAAAGATAATGTTAAGTACTGTATTGGCAGCTCCAGATGTAATTTTCTTTTTCGCATTCCTCTCTGCAATTTTCTTTAGAGCTTCTACACTTCAGTGCCCTTAAACTTTCACTATTTGATAATAGGCAAGCTTCTAACTCTTGAATTATGTGCTACGTTTTCACAAAAGAGAAATACTGCTGTCTGAGGATGAACTATAGTTCTCGTCCTCCTCCAGAAGGCAGAAATACTAATATTGATACACATAAAGGTCAAGAGGAGCTTTATTGATTGTTAGAGGATGGCAAAACTCAAAGACCCTCATTTTGGTACATTATGTTTTTCACCTCTCAGCGTTTCTGCTCAAAAAGCATTCCTAATATTCTGTAGGCCATACTGCCAAGTACTGCATGCTGGCTATTAGGTAACTTGATACTACCACATGTAAAGAAGAAGGATGTTTGGGAAAGCACTTACAGGATACAATTTAACATCCTGGCCCAGCCTATGAGATGATGAAGAATCTAAAGTCTGCATTCGTGTTTATGCCTTAATCTATTTTATAGCCACCAGCTATATGTTCCATTGCTGATATAGACAAAACTTGAAACTGTTTTGATATTTGCTTCAGCTGAAAAGTTAACTTTTGAATAGATTTTCCCTGCAGGGAAACAATGAAGTATCAGCTGTGATGAAATGATCATCCTAATAAGATCAAAACAATGCTAACGATATGCGTTGTTTAATGAATGCAACAGCTAATCTATGAGGATAATGAAAAGAATTTTCTTTTTTCTTTTTACCTAAAACAATGGGAGAAAAAGCAATAATGTGTAAAGCCTCAGAGACAGAAGAGAGAATGTGAGAAGTTTCACAGTATGGAGCGCTTTCAGAACACTGAGACGTGCTCAGGTGAATTAAAATGGAGTTTACACATTTTGATAACATATCTATCGTATGGATGATCCTAACTCTAATCTTTACTTGACGCACAAATCTTTGTTTGGTTTAGATTCCCAATCCCCTCAACCGTTGGGAGTGAGACGGGGCCTGATTTGCTGCAATGTGCATCAAATCTGCCAAAGATGTAGGGAATTATTTTGCATCAAATTAAATGCAGGGATAATCTGTTTTAAGAAGTTGATGAGAATTTTTTATAACAAATTAATCAACATTTGCTCTTCAGCTTCTTGTAATTACTATTATTGATGATGACAGCTTGATGTTAAAAAATACTCAGACGCTTTCCTCTTAATTTGAAAATGTCGAATCTTTTTATTGAGTCTCTGTTACCTAACCTTGTTTTCTTATATGACAACCTTGTTAACAACTTGCGTCAAATTACTAAGAAAAAGCAGGTCATCTTAAAAAAAACTTGCATGCATTACAAAGAGTATAGCTGAAGTGCTCATGTATCTAGTCAAGTCGCAAGGGAGGTGGAAGTGGTGATGAAAGAAAAGTGTGAGTAGTGTAAAAATGACCCACTCTCAAACTTACATTATTGATGCGGGGGAGGAGGGGGTAGATATACATGTCTCCCTATAGAGCTGTGGAAACCCATTTGGATCACACTCATGAGCTTTTTAAATGGGTTGAAAAGACAAACCTTGGCTTTTTTCATAAACAGATGAAGGAACTATATGGAATTATATTGTTGCTCAGATTATCTGGCTCATAAACTCAAATAAGAGAGACACATAAATGAGAGAGTCTAGTTTGCACTGTGCACTCAAAAATGAAATGTGAAATAGAATTAAGATATTTATATAAGCTATTACAGATTTGACATTTTTTCTTTCATGACAACCATTCACCTCTCTGTAGATCACTCTGAAACACGCCTCCACCATTCAAATGTTGATAAATTCGAACAACAATAGTCACTGCACAATCAATTTTAGCTGAATTCTTTGATTTTTATGAGTTCAGTATCGTCAAATGTCAATTTAGAATGTTAGTACAAAGCATGACTCTTTAGTCTGTCAAACTCATTCTTCAAGGTTTCATGAAAGCGACGCACTAAGATGATCTTCGCTTGGCTGCAGCAGTTTAGCAGTGTTAAAAATTCACATTGAAGGCGCTACCAGAACCAATAAAAAAAAATATTCCTGAGCACATCCATTTGAATTTAAACTCTTATATTCGTGAACACAAATAACTGCAAGTAAATCATGCCTGAAATTCAACCCCTGAAAAACAGGAAGTAAAGAATACAAAGGAAACTAAACAAATGTAGAAGCTTTGATCATTACAGACTTTTAACAGGTTTTTGTACCATTTTAATCCAAAAAGAAAATCTATTGGGGGTGTAATGGATTATTTTATCAAAGATTTGATTCATGTCATAATTTGTGGTTGACGATCCGATTCAAAGTCAATATCGGTTCATTTTGAACGATCCGATTCACTGACCTGAAATGGATCTAGGACATATTTAGCCAAAAATTCAACCAGTGTGACTCAGAGATAAATACCTGGTACTTAACAGTACAGGGGAGGTTTTTCAGATTCTTTGTATTTCTTGCAAGATAATCAAGTGTAATTTAAATGTGTAGAAACAAACCAGTAAACAATAATTTATGGCAAATCCATTCACATTTTTCTTTCATAAAGTTTAGCCCACTAATTTTTAATATATAGAAATAATACAAAGGGAGCAGTATTAGAACATTCTACCACACTGTATGGTGACACGTCTTTGCAAAACTCAGTGGTTCCACACAATGGACTGACAGCTTGATCAATTTTGGTTGTCATCACATGTTGATTCATCCAGGTGATGGTGTTTTGCAGTTGAATCATTGCATCAGGATCTAACAAAAATAATGCATTTTATTTAAAGCGCCTTTCAGAACTCTAAAGGACACTGAACAAGTGAGTTAAAACACAAATAAAATTGTAAATTGAATAAAAATAGAATTAAGAAACAGAGATGGGGATGTAAAACTATGATAAGTATGACAGTTTAAACAGATGAGTTTGGAGTTGTGATTTAAAACTGGAAAAGTCATCTGTGTTTCTGGTGTGGGGGGGGTAGTGAGTTCCAGATTTAAAGTATTTTTTATATGTTTCTTTGAAATGTTTCACCACTTATACAAGTGGCTTCATTGGAGACTGATGAAGCCATGATTCAACTTTGAGTTAATTTAAGTCTTTTTTTGTTTTGTAACAGTTTGGTGTGTGGGTCTAGTGATTAGACTAAAGTGTGTTACAAAGCAAAAATAGAAAATCTAGAATCAGCTTGCCGTTTGTGCTTTTTACATCTTATCAGGAGTTATTTTTCTAGATCTCATCAAATAGGCCTACTTCTGGTTGGACGCTTTTCTAACTGTGGTGCACACATTGTATGGCTTGATTTTCCATTCATGTTGGCTTTTACTGTTAATGACTTGCACAAACACAATGTAAAAAGATAAACTGGGGAGGGGAAGAAACAAAAGTATGAAATATAAATGAAAACTCATCTATTATGTGGTAGCATGCTCATTCTTTGATCCTACAGAGGAAGTTCTTCTTTAGGAGTCTTATTCAAACAACATCTATCAAACTTTGGCTTCAAGCCTCTTAAATGTATTTCAGAAGATTTCAAAGGTTTTTTTTTGAGAAAACATTGTTTTATTATTAATCTTTTCTGCCATATATCCCATGACTACTTACCCTTTTTCCTCATTCATGTGTAATCTGGCTTCAAAGGGTCAAATGTTTTAAATCTAAATCTATTGGTGCCTTGCCAATATTATATAGTGCATATCATTATGTGACTGTTTCTTTTTCAATTGGAGCACCAGCTGTAAATGTCAAGGGACAGAAGGCATGTAATAGTTGCCTCAGGTTAAACAAGCTTACCAGTAAGGCATCTGATTCATTGCTGTAATGGTGAATGATAGGTTGGACGTCTAGATAACAGCTCTACCCTCCAGCAGTTAGCTGTAGCAGAATGTTTACTTTTTCTTCTTGTTAGCAGACAGACGACTAGGCATAACCAATACAAAGCTTCTCTGGTGTCCCATGTTCTTATGTCCTCCATCTGTCCATGGTCTTGCATATTTTCATGGTTTTGCTGCCTGTTTGATCATCGCACAGCACCAGGGCCCCGCTGCAGGGAGGATTAGACAGAGTTGCAAAGTCAAAGTGGGTTAATCGGCTAGGGTACCATTTCAGGAGGCATCTCGCAGCTCACTGGCCACTTGATTGGTTTGAGTGTTCCTGCCCAAACTCAGAAGCTTGAAGATTGGCTGTTGCAACAGTGTTTGTATTCATCAACTATTTTTGTAGAATAATTATTATTAAAGATGTAAACATTAAAACAAAAAGGAAATAAACAATACCTTAAAACCTATGATGTACGTTTATTGTTCCTCACATCCACCTTTGTACAGACACATTTTTTTAAGTCCACTAAAAACTACATACCTCAGAAACCTGGCATTTGGTATAATTGAAAAGCCCCAAATGTCCTTTGTAGATAACCAAAAGAAGGCAATTCAGTAGTACGCAGTGTTTGATAAACTCCTGGATTAGTTGACGACATGCTCTGCCTCCTATGTGAAAAAGTTGAAGGGCACTCCAGATGTCATCTAAGCCAAAAAATTGGATATGACGGATGTTATCAATCTTGGATCAATTATGTGGCATGATTGAACACAAAGACAGTCAGACTGCACAATTAGATGCATGTCCAAAGCAGAGCTCATATCCACATAGGTTGATAAAACTTCAAACAAGAAATGAAACCTTTGGATTACTTTAAGGGCTATATTTGAAAAAAAGCTTCATAGATGTTTAAAGATAGTCTTCAAGGAAATGGATATGAGATCTGATTTCTTCTAATCAAATGAGGTGTTAAAAAAAAAGATGAGTCGACTGAAAGTGTAGGTACTTTCATTTTATCAGAGTGATGGCTGATGTCTCTGCAGGATGTTGGAATCTATTGACTATAAATAAGCAAGAAACAAGTGCTTGGTGGTGTTCTGCAGGTGTAAAAGCCCTGTTGCAGCATGAAGAGCAGACTGCAATAGATCTGACTCATTCTGGTTAATGAGTGTGATCCAAGTCTCTAAACTCTTGATTGAAGCACAACGGAAAATAAAGCAAGTGAGGTGGTCTCATTTATTCCAGTTTAAAATGGCTTAACTTGAAAACATAAACAATTATTGCCTGGTTCAAAAGGTTGCTTTTTTTTTTTTTAATCTAAGAATACTACTGATAGCAGCGGTGCTGAGGAAGTTCTGATTGTACCCCTTTGTTTTTTTTTTACATTTAACCTGAAATTGTAGTATTTTGATTGAGATATATGTGCTAAGCTATTTGTAGCTTGTGAATTTGTCTGAAGCAGGGGTCCCCAAACTTTTTCCAGTGAGGGCAACTTGACGTTTCCATTCTCTGATTGGGGGCCAGGGTCAGTTTGAAACAGAAAAAGTGTGACAGTCGCAGTGTTGCCTAAATATAAACATTTATTGTATCCCAGAAAGGGGGAGCCGGTTTAGCTCGTGCTGGTTTGCGGCGCCTTCCGTCCGTGAAACCAGGGTTCGAATCCAGGCTGCTCCCTGTTCCCTTCTCTACTTCTGTGCCAGTCCCAAGCCCGGTTGCTTTGAGAAGGTTGCGTCAGGAAGGGCATCCGGCGTAAAACATTGCAAAGTTTACCGTGCGACTTGTTTGCTATGGCGACCCCTGATGGGAAAAGCCGAAAGAATTGTATCCCAGAAAGCCACACATAAGCAAATATAAATAACCTGATCTGATATCAAAAAATCCTCTCTGGTTTCTTCACCAAAAAAAAGAAAATAATAAGAGTCAGCAAACATTTAATAACTTAATTGCGCAATACCTATAGCTTTGAGAGTTTGTCTTCTCGCATTTGCAAGCTATCATATTTCTCTTTGTGACAGGATTCAAAGTGAGGTTGCAGTAGCAACATTTTTAGGTTGGCTGACATTTCAATTCAAATAAGCTTTATTGACGTGAGGAAACAAGTCCAGGTATTCTGTTGGGCAGGCCCAGTTCACCACGCTTCACTTTTCCATGCTTTCATGAGCCTCAATCACGTGGCCACGCTAAAAAACGAACAAACAAAAATGGAACAAAAAGAAAAAGGGTCCCTCTCTGGTATCCTTCAGGGGGCCAGGTCAAATGCATGGGCGGGCCGGTTTTAAAGTCTGTGTCAGGAACCAAAATGCAGCAGAGCTTTATGGCAGAAACTTAAACCTTTAATGCACAAACTCAGCTGAGAAAACATAGAGCTCACCAAACAGAAAAGCTGAAAACCACATACCTAAATACACTAAGGAAGATTAGCTTAAATGAAGACACCTGTGGCTGATTATTAATGTGAACCTGGTGTGACTGACAGGAGCCAACTCAAACCAGATCATGACAAGAAGCAAGAAAACACAAATGAGTATATTTGAGTATAGCAAGTATACTACAGACCAACCTAATTTCCCCATCACAGGATAATAAAGTCTGATTCAATTCAATGTACGTGTAATGTAAGAACCATACCAACTGAATACTTCCTCAGACTAAATTGGAACATTTTAAAGTTAATATACCAGTATATATATTGTATATAAAAGTAAGCTTCAAGTATAATGCCTCACTTTAAGAATAGACTAGCTATACTTGTAGTGCATTTAAATAGACTACTTTTTGCCAAAGCAAAGGGTGTTTTAGGAGCCTTCCAAATGAAGAACTTTAATTTATTCTGGAACATGGTTTTTACCAAAATGCATCAATATCTATAAATAAATGGTGTTTGTCATTGACTGAACTCACGATTATACCAAATTCTGGGGCCTGTTTCACAAAGGAGGTTCAACCAACTCTGAGGTCAAACCTGAACTCTGAGTTGGTCAATCGAGAGATTAACAACTCTGAGTTTTCAGTTTCAGAGCAGCTGATCCGCGTTAGATCAATCAACTCTGAGTGGACTGATTCGGAGGTGAGCGTGCGCACCGCGTCTATAAGAAGCCATTATCAATGGAGCGCAGATATCACGAGTCACCATGGCAACCGTGAAAAAAAGAGGTCTGCGTATTTTTCGCCAGCTGAACTTGACGTGCTGCTGCAGAGTTGCAGTGAATTTGAGCACATATTCCAGAAGAAAAGCAACACCGCTGCATCTGCAAAACAGAGACAGTTAGCGTGGGAAAACATAGCTGCTCAAGTTAATGCCTAAGTTTGCATTTAAATCATTGTTATAAAATATTGGCTGTAATAACTTTTTAAATAGCGTAAGGAGTGAAATAAAAAATGGCTATATTTAGGTGTACTTTTGAAGTGTCATTCCTGGTGTAAATGCATGAAATGCTGCATAGAGTACAGAACCAATCTGGGGGGGAAAATGCCTTTAACGTCGGTAATGTTTAGAGGACTTTTTTGTTAACCTTCCCCTCTAGCAAACGTTGGTCATTTTAATATTAATACATGCAATTGTGTTTTTAAAAGTGAACTTTTGTCTACTGTTGAACCTTTCGCTGCGCAAAGACTTCCTTCTTTTCTCTCGTCTTTCCGACAGTAGTCAAAAGCGCAGGGGAGATTTCCTTCAGGGCCGAAGGGAATTCTCCTTCGGGGTTCACTCCCCGTTCGAAACCCTCAACCTCCAGAGCGGAATAAGAATGACTCCAAAACAGTTATTCTGGGAATGACACCTTCTCCGTCCTCCTCATCCGTGCTCCCCCCCCCCCCATCTGCACCTGCAATCGCCCCTCCCCTTGTCTCTCGTGGATCGCACCCCGCTCAGCACACACACGCTGCAACACTACCCCTGTATTGATCAAGTGGTATAGGTTTATATGGGATTAAGAAAGTAAGCAGTGCTAGCAAATTGTGTTTCCAAAAAGTAATTGTTACATTAGTCTAATTCAATGTCCCTGATTTCATTTTCATGTAGATGCAATCATGCAGGAATTAAAAGAACATGGCAGCAGCTAAAAATGAAGTATAAATATATTTGACATATGAAACATCTACATAGCAAGACCTAATGTTGTTTTCATTTTATATATGTGATTGACTGCAACGAAAAACGGTAACGCTCAAACAAAAACGTATGGGGAAATGACAAAACATCGAGTCGAGGTCTCAAAATCCTCGCACGACGTAAAAATAATTCTCTACGAATTAATGCAGCCTCCTCGTCTATTGGGTCCTCCAAAAAAGAACAAGCCATTCTTGTCACTTAGATCGTGTGACGGAAATGTGGGCAATGAAGGTTGAAGCGAAAAATACCGCTTCGTCTTTAAAAAGGGGAGGGGACCGGCAAAAACTTCGAGTTTGGAGAATAAAACCTACTCCCGACCAGGTTAGGTTCACAGCATAAGTAACCATGGATACTGACTCCGAGTAAAAGTTAACTCTCTTTCAGAAACGGGTTTGACTTACTCTGCTTTCTCTGGTTTGACAAACCTCCGATTCTGAAACGGAAAACCCAGGGTTTCCCTGATTTCCGGGTTTATGAACTCAGAGTTTACACTTAACCTCCTTTGTGAAACAGGCCCCTGATGACCGAACATAGCTCTGGATAGCTACTCCCAGAAGTCCGCTGGAGCGTGACACCTCTTGCAAATGGGAACTAAAATACCTCCACCTGTACCGCATTTTGTGTTCAGACAGGAATCTGCAGTCGTTCTGTTTTTATTGAATTTTTTGTAAAAAATAGTCAAAAAACAAGTATCAGTAGAAACTGTTTGTCTATCGCTCAAACTAAACATTTTATATATATGTTCTGCAAAAGTTTCACATTAGCATCAAATTATTTTATAATACTAACATTAACAGCTATTTTGGATTAATGAAAAGAAAAAATGTCCACATTTACCATATAGTCATATAGTCTGTGCTGCAGAAAACATCTTTAGAAAGGTAAATGTCTTCTAGTTATAATGGAACACATAAAAAAACATTTAAATAGTCAATTATTGTCTTACATGGTGTGACATTTCCTCTTGGACACCAATTACTTGTCTACAAGAGGAAAACCTGTTTAGGAAAGCTGGTGGGAGGAGCATTGGCTCAAAATCTCTTTTAGAGTGAGAGATTCTATCACAATGCCAACACCAAAAGAAATACACAATTTAGAACAGACAATCAAGCTGACGTGTTTATCTTTCAAATACAATTAGAATACAGAAAGAAATCACACAATGCACGTATCAACTAAATGCAAAGTGAGCACAGATTGTTTAAAGCTTGCCTTTATTTTTTTGTATGATCTCTCCTCTCATTTTTTGTTTTTTGTCTATATCAATGCTGGTAGACAGTCATTTTGCCTTTAATAAGTGTTGACTGGATTATTTTTCAGCCATATGCTTCAAATTCCATGCCAGGTGCTTCCATATGGTCAGAGCATAACCATAGTCAGAAACTCAAATTGCTGCACTCACATTTCTCCAAAAATAACAATTATGTAATTTGTCATGACATCAATTGTGGTGCATGTGAAAATGATGCGCTTCATAACAGCTGCTGAAGCGCTTTACACAGAAAAACAACATGTCTCTGTGAACAAATGCACTGGTCCAACTGAAAGGATGCATCGGGGTTGGATGTTAATAGTAAGCCTGAGAGTGAATCTAAGCCGCTTTGGGTTGTTTATTGGGGAACACCCATCACTGCAAAAACCTATTTTTAGATTGTTAATCAAGGTAACATGCTCAGATTGATGCACTCAGTATGATATTCTATAAACTAAGAGCAAATTGAGATTGCTTTTTTTCACCCACATGTTGTGACCTAGCAAAGGTCAATGTGACGAGCAAATGGTTGTAAATGCAAGTCTTTATCTAAAGTCCCACTTTCTCACCGGCATTAAAAATAATGTAGTGTGTCTGGTGCTCCTGGAAGTGCCTTCTTTTTCTTTACAATATAAGTATTGCATAAAAAATGGCTGTTTTTAACTGTATTGACATTTGCTTGATACCGTGGCCGACAGGGCTCACACTACATACAAAAGAAACAATCGTAACAGCATTACCCGAATCACAACGACATAACCGCAGCTATTCGGTGCAACAGAGTTTTAGGGCCACCAAAAAAAAAGTAAAATTAGGAGATTTTTGAACCGTAAAACTACGATTTTTTTTCTCGTAAATTTACGAGATTAAAGTGGAGGTGAGCATATAGTGCAGCAGCAAGTGAACGCCGCGCAGCAGCAGAGCAGACCGACTAAACTTAGTTGAACAGGTGAGCTGAATGTTTATTGATAACGTTCCAAATGTTTGGACGCTTATTTGTTTGATTTACGATTTATTAATTTTTTATATATTGATAGGTGGTTTGCAGGATATCTGCAGCCCGATGAAGCTGTTTCAGATGGTGTCGGTATCCCTGCACCTGTCCACTTGAATCCTTTCTTCCTCCATTAAAGACAAGATCTCTACGTCTGTGTAACGCTTCCGTCTGAGGAGGAGGAGCTGTTTTTGGCATTTTCAACGTTCTAATGCTTATATAACATACTATTTCTATTCCTCTTTTTTGTTTTATGTTGAAACGGGGACGTTTTTTTTTTCCGCGTTGGTGTTCAGATGACAGGTTCATGACGTAAGGTGAGAAATGAACTTCAGGGTATGTGAATGAAAAGGAAAATAAAGGCTGCAGCGGTCCTCTACTTATTTTACATATGTATTTTTTTCTCGTTAATCTATGACTTTTTTTCGTAAATTTACGAGATTTTAAGTCGTAAATATATTAGATAAAAACTTGTAAAGAGCGTTAGATACAGATGTCACTACAGTATGTGGAGAGCTGGGTAAAGTGATATCTTTAGACAAACGTATATTTGTAAGAAATTACGTTATCTAGTAAGAAAACATCCTAACCTTGACCAAATATCATGTAGCTCTCAGGAGCACTGAATAGTTTGAAACTGAATTGTATTTTTTCCACAGGTAGGAAAAAAAAAAAGTCCTTATTTACGTTGAGCTGAGGTTAATGCTCTTGCTGCGGTTATGTCATTGTGTTGCAGGTAATTTCGTTGTGCTTCAGGTAATGCAGTTGCGTTTTTTTTCTTTTGTTTGTAGTGTGAGCCCTGTCGGCCACCGCAGTTTGAGGTAAAATAAGAGATAAAAACAAAGTTGAAAACACAGTTTAGGTAATTATTCCTGATGAGGTATGGAATCTTCCTGTGAGTTTTAAAAACCCCGTTTTATTTGTTTGTTTGTTTTTCCCAACATATGTTGCTTTACCTTCTGTTGATTATCAAGGTAATGCCTCAGTAAAAACTGTCCTTCTTGGTTGATACGGGCTGTCTGCAGGTAAAAACAGGCAAACCTGTAAGGGACACGCAGGTGGCCCGCACAAAATCTTCAAATTGTTGACTGCTTGGTGGGCTCAAACTTTTAGTCTGTACTGTAAATACTTGGTTTTATATAGATACTTGGATTTTTCTTGTGGCTATAATAGGATTTTCTGAAAGAGAGGATCCTAAGGTGCATCCATGCCAAATGTGGTGCTTTTATAAGAAAATGCAAGATTTCTCTAACCAAATCAGCTCCGCTATTAGTGCTGTTCAAGTGATAAGTGCGCACTCATTGCACGCTTGATTGATTTACAGCTTGATTGTTAGAAATGAATAAATCAGATGATAAGAATGTAGTTTGAGTGGACGTCCTACAGCGCTTACATATCACAGACACACCCTGTGCTCCACTATTGAGCGGTCAGTAAGGAGCTGTATGTTCGTCTTACAAATGACTAGAGTGTGTTGGACAGGCACTGCACAACACCATCACCCATACGTCATGGAATGACTGTAACTTACTTAAGGATACATTTACCACATGCATAGCAATGGTATGTTCCATTTTAAGGACATCGCTTTAGATGTCATCAAAATGCACATTGCAAGAGACAGCAGCACCTGTCTACAATCCTCCATGGGTCCAGACGACCCAAAAACTCACAGCATTGGTACAGCTCAACCTCTGTACAGGTGCATGTGACCAAGGCATCAGGTGTGTTCTGTCAGTCAGATTTGAGACTCATGTAATCTAGTTAGTCAACAATAAATATGAGCGAAAGAGCTGAAAAGAAGTAGGATGGTAGATCCCTGTTGGGCAGCATTTTTTGGGGGAAACGGATATGCCAAAATGTAGAAGTATTTCTACAAATTAAATGTAGTTCTTAAAAGTAAACCACACATTATAAAAATTGCAACATAACTTGTTTAAACGTTTGAGGCATGGTTGAAAGAAATGGAAATGAAGGGGATTTGTTATTAACGATCAAAATTCATAGTATTATATAGTCATACATGTCAAGAAAAAGTCTTGTCATCTCCTGATACAAATTATTCAGTGGCTCAGGAGGTTGAGCAGGTCATCCAATGATTGAAGGGTCGGCGGTTCGATCCCCGCTCCCCAGGTCAACTGTCGTCGTGTCGAGACACTTCACCCTCCCTGCCTCCAGTGTGGCTTCACTGGTGTGAGAATGTGTATGAATGTCCCGGTGATGATCAGAGGGACTGTAGGTGCGAGCTGGCAGCCACTATCATCACCAAGTATACATGAGGAGTGAATGAATAATGGACACATTGTAAGCGCTTTGAGCGCTTACAATGTGTCCATTATTCATTGTTAACATCATTGTTAATCGCTTATTATTAATCAAAGACAAGGGGAGGTCTCATCCTCTTTCTCAGCTACAAAAATATGCAGATCGGTTGATTGATTGATTCTCTGTGACATTTATTACTAAGGCTTTTTCATATAGTTTATTGTTTTTCTTAGAAAGATAAAAACACATTTTGTTGGTGACATCTTTAGTCTGAAACAAAATTTGGCAAACACCATAAATTCATGGATTTTCCTTTTTTATGTTTTGATTGTATATTTAAATGGGGGGAAAAAATATTTCCTTTTTGAAATGTCATGTAAAGGTTTTTTTTCTGTGCAAATAGACTTGTTAGTACAGGTATTGATGGGAGGTTTCCTGTGCAGATTCAGTCAGATTGTTCCAGCCCTCCCTCTTGTCATCACAGCTCTATAATTGGTCTTGTGGGTCAATGTAATTTGGTCCACAAGTTTCCTGTCTGACACCAATACAGGCTTAACAACATGTGTAAGCTCATACCACCAGCTGTCAAGCAGTGCACTGGGCTAGTTTCTGCTTTATCACAGCTTGTCAAAATATACAAACTTGATAATGGCCAAATGGGAGAGACAGTGAGTGTGGATTGGTTTTCACAGCAGCTGAACATGACACTGAAAGCTGATAATGGGATAGTGTAAAGCTAGATGATACAAAACTTGCTTTCAGCTGAAGAGACACTTTTTTCCCCGTACAACTTCCTTCACCATCTATTGAGCTGTGATTTAGTCTTGTTAATTTTTAGAAGTTCTAATTCATTTTTATTTGTTTTATTACTTTACAATGCAAAATGATTAACAAGTTGAATTGATTTTAATTCAAAATTGAATGCAATTTAAAAATCCCAAGGTTTTGTGTTTGTCTTTAGGTTGCTGAAAATTCCTGTGCATTTACATGGATTTACAGACTTCATGTATACACTTTGCCAGTGAGGATGCACCATGTTTATTTATTTAAATAGTGGAAATAGCTTATTGGAACATCTCTACAAGGAATAGTTTTTCACAAGCTTTGCAGAGAGAAAAATTCTACCCCAACACTAGATGACACACTCAAAAAGCTGCCTGCTAGAAGTGTGCCTTCAGTGTGAGAAATGAGAACAATGAGGCTGGTGGTGTCAAACTCACCACCCTTATCACACCATTTGGAGGGTATTGTTTTCAAAGTCTTTCACTTAAAAAAGTGATGTGATAAAGAAGTATTTCAGCCTCCTGGAAAGGAGCAGAATTGAAGAATACAATTCTTATTATAATTGTCTGCTCCCTTTTAAACATTAGATCATATTTACATTTCTAAAACCATCACCTGTCCTCAGATTTCACCATATACAGTTCAAATTAACACAGTAAATACAGTCCATTCATTTAGTACATACATTCCAAACATTCAACAATCAAGTCTGTACAATCTTATTTGTTTAGCTTTATACATCCGTTTAAATTGAATAATATTGATATAAAACCTTTGCTTTAGTGTTGTTCGAGCAAACTGTTGTTTGAAATCAAATTTTCTGCTTTTGTAAGTCTTCAGGTAAATCTCTGTTTCTGGCTTTAAACATGACTAATACGGTCTGCAATTCGATTACTTCTTTAAGTTTTAATAAACCTGACTTAATAAAAAGTTCATTTGTGTGATCTCTAAATTTAGCTTTGTGAATAATTCAAGTTACTAACATACCTGTTCATCTGAGGCAGAAAACCTATAAAAAGTGTCAGAAGTGCAATTCTGGAATAAACAGATCTTCATAGCTGTTTTCAGAAATAAAGTTTTGCAAGTTTGATCAACAGGATCCAATACTAGCTAGGAAACAACTGACTGAAAGCTATACCAAAGAGGCTTTCTTGACTAGGAAAATGAATATTGAGTCCATGATAGCTCTCCTCTGGTTAGATATAATGTTATACTATGACAAAGTTGCCAGTACATCTTAGGGAATTCAAATATAGATACAATTGATTTAAACCATTATAGCTAAAGCGAAAATGGCAAAGTTCACAGTATTTTTTCCTGCAAATGCATTTTTAAATAATTTGTGTTTTGCCCAAACTCTTTGCAGAAATCCAAGAATCCAAAATTAAAGCAGAGACTGTGTTTTTGTTTCTTTTCAGTTGAAAGATATCATTATGTCTGCAGTACTCAAATAGAATTACTTCATGGCTAAACATCCATTTTATTCAAATTAAAATGTGGCTCTTTGTGAGTTTTGTAGATAGGAAAAGAATAAATCAGTCCTCCCAATGATAAGTGTGTGGTGTGGTGTTATCAGTCATAATGCCCCCCAACACATACGCACACCTGCGCACACCCAGTGGACCCATGTGTCTCTTATAGGTCACTCCAACTGTGAGAAGATATTGCTTCTTCAAGGGTGTTCTTGCTCAAAGAGATTCCCGTATGCACGCCATCAAATCTGGACTCCCACAACTCTGCTTCTTTGTTTGCTTGTCTTTTGTCAGACCACCCACAGAGAAGTGTGTAAACTGGATTTGTGCTTGTTGATAACTTGTTTTGTATTTGCTCAGGCTCCTGTTATGTTTCAAATCCAAAGACATATTTATATATTACATTATCTCCTTGCTGGCTTTGTGCACATGCAATGTGTGCTTATACTCTCTCTGAATGCCAAGCGGTTTTTCCCGGTTCCCCAGATCTCCATAATGCATGAGGTGTGGGAATTTGCTTTGTGCATAGCAGATAGTCAAAGGACTGCCAATGTAAGGCTTTAGCGCATCAGAAAAAAGGAAATGTGTTTTTAAAAAAAACAAACTGCACGATGCATGCAGATCTTAAGTCACGCGTATCTAAATAAAATACACAGTCGTTTTGGATTCAACAACCATCCCTCTATGCCCTCAATTCATCTCATTATAGCCCCCCACCCCCCACAAATACTTCTAAAGCAGGTGAAGCAATAAGTGGGACAAATGACGTGCTCTGAAGTTGTTTCCTCCGTCTCTTTGGCCAGCTAGCCTTCCGCCCTGCATGAATGACAGCTATAACTGAAAACTCCACAGTCTTTTCTATCCACCCAATCTCCCCAGCTTTCACTAGAATTCAAAAGCATGCTAATAATGTCCTCCCCCTTTACCAGCATCCATTTCCCACCCTCTTTAAATTGGTACTCAACTCTGTACTCATCTCCTGGCTGGGGCTTACAGATTCCTATATCAACTGTGGTACATTGGATGCAGTCAGTTTTGTTTCATGACTGTCAGCAACCAGAAGCTATTCGTCTATGTTTGGAAAAGTGAGTAAATAAATTGATTTTACCCTTCGTTTTCATTAGTGTCAGTGATACAAGAATGTGGGGGAAAAATATGTTTTAAGTCTGAGGACTTTGACTTTTGAAAAGAAGCCTTGTAATACATAATAACAGTAAATAAAGTACAAGTCAGCAAACATCAGTCTGGTCTTTTTACTTGAACATGTAATGCAGCTTTGAATAGGCCATAAAACCAACAAAACTGCTTAGAGGGATGAATATTTCAAATAGAGTCAGGCTGAGGACTTTATTACCATCATAGTAATTTCATTTAAAGGCTGAAAGAACACACAAAACTGAACACACACTTTTTATCCAACTGACAAACATTCCTGTCACCTCCCAAAGCAACACAGACTGAACTTGAGCAATTGTGCCAGTTATGAATGACTGAAACTGATTATCTCTTTTTATTTTCTGTCTAACATATCATTCTCTCTGTAATAAATACCAAAAGTACTTAGTCTGGAGCAAATGGGCCACATAAAACACACACAGCAGCTCCTGTAAGAATTCCCATTGCCAATTTGCAGCCCGCTGTGCACGAGCTGTTCTACATACAGAGGCTAATCCTGTGGAAGTTACACGCACATATCCACAGACTGTGGAATATACAGTATGTCACTCTGTTCTGAGTGTTAAATATTAGATCTTTTTTTGGAAACGTTGTGACTTCTGCCAGGTTCCCGATACCCTGTTGCTGAAGTCATTAAGGCCATGCTAGACAGGATATTACTAGACACTTGTTAGAGGGTTTCTCGGATGAATTAAAGCAGGTGGTTGATAAAGGGATTGCATTTATGTCCTGTAAAAGTGTTTTAAAGAGAGACGAGGGAGTTTTAGGCTGGGGCGTAAAAAGTTGGCACTCCACACGGTTTAGCAAAAAAATGCTCTATGGAGATTCTGTGGGGCTCAGTAGAAATGATTATCAAAAATATTTAAGTGACATCTGTTTGCCTTTTTTTTAAAGTTATAAATCTGCACTGTTATATATTTTGGAATATTTTATTGTTTTCTGTTTTTTGGGGGGGTCTGTTCTAAAACCTCAGCAGGTTGGTGTAATAATTTAAGTCCTTTACATCTGCTTTAACATTTTACTACCAGTGCAAAAATAACCCCCAAGAGTTGCAGACAGGACAACAAATCAGTGTTGAAGCTGTAGAGGAAAGAAGAGATAACATGAGATGAGAGATAAAAGAGGAGGGGAAGAAAGTGAACCTGGGGAGGTCATTGATGGTGCTGGAATTAGGGACTGAAAGGGAGGAGCTGTGAGAATAAAAAGTCCTTTGCATCCCTGTCCCACTGAGCTTTTGAGTGTCTTTCATTTACCCCCACATGAAACCCTTCTTCATCTCTTCATCTTTTGTGGCGATTTCTCCATCCCTTTTCGTGTTTTTTAAAAGGACGGCAAGCTTAAGTGGTGGAAGGAAGGAAGGCATAACCTCTGCTTGCTATTTAGTCATCCTCGATCTGATCCTCTGCTTGGGTCTCCCTGTGGACTTAAGCCCTCATTCCTCTTTGTTTAACCTTGTCTTCCTATAATGAAAGCACAATAGAACAGCTCGGAGACTTTTTTTGCACTTTTTACTGGGCTGTTGTCGGTTTATAGCATGTTTTCTACCGTTTTTATCTCCTAGATACAGTGCTCTTTATGTCATCTTAAACAAACATACAAACTGTTAAAGCTAAATGATGACATAGCCTATTTCTTTCTTTAACCCCATTTGGATTCTATTCCATGGACACAAAATGTTATGCTTCTTTTTTTTAAATAAATAAATGTAAAAATTAACATGTTTAATTGTATACCCAAATTTAAACATTTTGGGTATAAAACTATTTACCAACATAATGTTATCTAGGTTGAATTTGGGCCCAACACTATGCATAACAGTGAAAAATAAAATTGATACTACTAAACATTGGTAAAGAAAGAGAAATTCTGAATTATAAGAGTACACACTAAAATTTGAAGGATTGTTTTTCTACTTTGCCAAAAAAAAAGTGTAAAACACATATAAATAGGCAACAGTTTTCATTGGAACTACTATAAAGTGGTATTTTGCCAATGTTTTGACTAGAATTTGCGAAGTAGAACAACCAGGCAAATAATGGATGAGTCACTGGACCATTAATAATGACTGCACCTTATATTTGTCTATATTTATTCACAATAATTTGGTTTCTTTAGGTCATAAGAAAGTTCCTCAGAAAGTATCACTTTTTTATTTATGGGAACCTAATTGAGAAGATACCCAAACTAGTTCAAAATAATTAAAAAAAAGGCATTGTGGGGAAATGTTACCATTATGTAATAATTTTCATTACATAATGAAATAGCAATACCTCTAAATTTCGTCATCAAAGTAACTTTTATGTCTCCTTTGAGCTTCAGTTACAGCCTGACAGCAACATCTCATGCTGTACACAAGCAGACTTGCTGTCGCCTGAGTCATGGCTTTCCACCCAGACAAAACAATTTCAAATTGATTCATGGTGCAGACACGAGTTAAGATCTTTCTGGGAAATATCCTTGTTAGAGAACAGTATGTTGTGTAGAAAATTTGGATAAAGTTTTAACAGGTGGACATGTGTATTCAAAGATTTGCTGTGAACGTTTTAGTGCAGGCAAATCCAGATTTTTCATCTGAAATCTTCGTACCCATCACTTATTGTGAGGTATTGTGTGCACAAACACAATACTTCAAATGTTCCTGCTATCTGAAACTTACAGTTTTATAAATGCATGAAGTCAAATCTGTTGAAGTTCAGACACATCCAAACTCTTTCTACATTACTTACATAGTCACTAAATAAACTAAGCAATGCATAGTTTCTTAACTGACCATAATACATTCCTTTTTTTGGTCAGTCAGTGCAGGTACAATAAATGTTTCCATACAAATAAAAATATCCCAATTTTACAAAACAGCTCATAAGCAGTTTGATTGTTAATGTTGTTAACACAAAAGGATTGAAGTTTTTGAGAAATGAGCAAAGTGGAATGCACTGAAAAAAAATCAACATTAAGAAACCCATTAACACAGTGGGAGACACATCAGGAGAACTTCATATTGTTTAATGGTTATAATGGATTCTCTAATGGCTGTAATGACTCTTTTCATAATCCTCTCCTGTAGCTTCAGAGCCTAGCATGTTCTGCTCTCATAAATTCAACATCTTTAGTCTATTTTCAGATTCCCACAACCTTCCCTTCCCTATTTATTTGGATGTTCATGGTGAGATCAATGAAAGGCTCCTCAGTAGCTAACATTCTCTGTCGAGTCTGGTTGAACATCACCAGAGACCATGCAGTTCCTCTGGTGATGTACACCACCACCGGTTTCCTCTCAAAGAGATCACAGAGAGACGAAACAAAGCTTTTTTGGTTTTGAGTTTTTAGGTTTCCAGCAATGTAGTCACACCAACACTTTAATGGCCTCATCATCTCACAAAGCAGAGTACAACAGGCTGTCCACTCTTCACAAAAAATAATTTCCCAATAATGTCAGAAATAAAATGACTTCAAAGTCAAAACATGGAGGTTAACAGTAGAGGAGGATTACACGAAAGTCATGGGTGCCGGGACCTAAAACAGTTGAAGCTCTTTTAAAAGCATTGTTGCAGTTTCAAAGAACAGTGATTATGACTGCACTCAGCATGCGCTGCAGTCCATGAAGTGTTGCCAAAATCTTAACAGTCTTATAGCTCAACCGCACATAAAAGCAGACGGTTGCACGTGTCACGTCTTGATGCTGCTGTGATAATCCAGGACAGAATGCAGATGTCATTTCCAGTGCTCACACTTCCACATTCAACAAGGAGAGAAAGGGAGTTTGTGTTAGGAGGCTCTCCTGTGGTTTCATACATCACAGCGAACCCTCCTGATTGATGGTGTGTACTGACGAGAGCAGAAAAGATTGCTTCAGAGGAAGACATGGCAACAAGCATCTCTTCAGCTGCACGTGCTGCGGTCTACAGCATGCCAGGAAGAGTAAAATGTGAGCTCTTACATAAGCGCCAAGCGGGGATTGAAGAGTTGAGAAAGCAGCACGTGCAGTCGGGGATCTGTTGCTGCAAGCCTTAGGCTACTCAAAGCAGCCAACTTCAGCACTTTTCTTTCATATACATGCAGAGGGCATTGTAAACATAGATATTTGAAAATCTTTTTTGCTGCAGCAACTCTACAACATACCAGAGACTCACCCGGAAGAGGGAACTGTAACCCAGTCAAGCCCACATCTAAGAATTGACCAAAAATTGCAATATCATTTTTATAGGATAAAGATTATATCAATTTGGATACATTGGGTGATTTGATATGTTTTTGCTCACAACCATTTTAGTTTAAGACCTTACTTACTGTCTCAAATTTGATCTACACATTTTAACATGGTGTAACTGTATTACAAAAAATTAATTATCAGCAAATGTTTCATTCTTTCAAAATTAGCAAAACATTTCTCACCAAAAGTGTTTGAGATTTCATGCCAGCCCTTTTTAAACTGACCAGGGAAAGCCCTTCTACTGCCTCTAATGGAGGGATGATGAACTGCAGGGCAGAAAACAGTTTTATGTAATGTTTTTAAAGAATGTTTTGATCATGCTAATGAGATAGTGGGTCTCAGAAATGCACATATCAAATATGATAAACACTGTTATAGAGGGTTAATGTTTTCCCGATTTTTGGTCCAGATTTACATAAAACCCTTCTTTTCTAAAAGTCCTATCATTGTGCTCCATGCTGCTGTTGCCACTGTGCTATTTATGTCTTCTGGAAGAACTCATCTCACAAACTCTTTCAAAATGGCTGTCAGCCGCCACCACCCCACCCCCCAAGCCAAACATTGCACAAATAACAACAACAAAAACAGGACAAAACCTATTTAAGTCAATCAAAGACTTTTGTGAGGAATGCTGCTCCCTTTTTCTTGACTCCATGCAGTCGATGTTCATGCATCCAGTTCCCAAGGTGCTGTGGGATGTCAGATCCGTAGCCAACAGGCATATTCAAAAATGCATGTTCAGCCTCTTTGCCGGGAAGTGGATGTGCCAGTCATGACAAAAAGTTCCCTGAGACAGCAAGTTTTTAACTTTGTTTTTCATGGATGATTGGTGAGCTTCTTACTTCGCAAAGCAACATGAGCATCTGACTGCTGGCTTGACTGTTTTACCATGTCCTAGATTTATCGTTCTGGGATTCTACTGCAAATCATCAAATCCAGCTTCTTGTTCATAAAATATTAACATACTGTAAAGGTTTCAGATGTGTCTGAAAGTAAGTTTATTCTTCTATGTGGCCCGAATGTAAATGTTAATGCAATCAGTATTTTTGGTGCATTCATATATTTTGATAATTTTATTTTCTTTAACTATAAAAATCTCTAAAGGCATTTAAACCACCCAAGGTAAAAACTTTTTTTTTCAACTCTCAACATGGTTCAGAGGTACGCTTAGTCAGCAACCTTTGTGTCCATTGATAAAAAAGAAAAAAGATGTCAACTCAGTGCATCGACCATCATTTTCCAACTCACAGCAAACAGTTCAGAAGCAGAGTCATATTTTCTGCAGAGAACATTGCACCAACACTTGTTAAATACCATTTATTAGTATTTGCTTCAAAGTAAAAAAAAAATACACAGAAATGTTGGAGGCCACAGAGAAAGAGTTAGACAGACTCCCCTGCAACTAAACACAGAACACAAGCTCAAGTCCAGTTGGCTCGTCTGTGCTCCTGTACCTGACCATGAACCTCGCCTATGGCTCACCTCTACTACTGCTCCTACACAGCTGTGGATCCTGCTTCCGGCTCGTCTCGCGCCCCCAGCTTTCCCCCGACTCCATCTGGATGAAGATCATCTGTTGGACTTTACATATGTACTGTAGTTGTAGAGTAAGATAAATTAATTCCTCTTCATGGGTTCTGGTAAATCGCCTGTCCGTCCTGGGGGAGGATCCCTCCTTCATGTGGGCACCCCTGAGGTTTCCTTGTTTTTTCCGGAATCCGTTTTTTTTAGTTTTACCTTACCGCGTAGGAGGGTGTAACCCTTGTGCTATCCTAGGCGCTTTAACATTGGGAGTTGGGTCATCTAGACCCACTAGACAGTGCTCTGAACCTTTTTTCTTCAATGATTTGTGATCTTCACTGGTGTCCATGGATTACATGAAATCTTTCCACCTTTATCATGGTAGGAATAACATGTCAATGTAAGGGTGGGGTCATCTAAGATAGCACAAGGGCTGAGGGCAGGGACGTATAGTTTAGTAGGTTCAGTTTAGAATTTTTCTATAGAATTGTATGTATTTATGATCATTTTTATTTTATATTTTACCCTACATTTATCCGCACAAAGCCCATCGAGATGACTGTTGTTGTGAGTTTGGACTAAACAAATAAAATTAAATAGAGTCGAATCAAGTCCAACTAAAATAGTCATTGCTGTGTTTAGCATTTTCAATATTGTATGTCATTTTTGTCATTCTGAAATTGTAACTTCCCAGTGCAGTGAATCACAAATTACAAATACTATTTTAAAACACTGAGGAGGTCTGAATATTGAGTTCCGTAAATGACCATTGCAGTGAATTTGACTGTTTGCTTTGTAATGGGGATTTTATAGTTTTTGCTCATTTTCCTGATCTTTCTCCTGCTCCGTAGTTTTTTTTTGTGTGCTGTATGAAGCTAATATCAATCTATAGTGTCATTTTAAACTCAAGTCCAAAAAAAAGGCTACTATGAA
The DNA here is from genome assembly GCA_037389245.1 of Oryzias sinensis. Classification (NCBI taxonomy): domain Eukaryota; kingdom Metazoa; phylum Chordata; class Actinopteri; order Beloniformes; family Adrianichthyidae; genus Oryzias; species Oryzias sinensis. The sequence continues at coordinate 25,773,123 of CM074497.1, forward strand.
GTTTGACATAAATTGGATTATTCTATTAAATAAAAGCAATTAGGTTATAGTGTTTCTGTAACAGCGAAACAATCAATTATTATAGCTTTCATTTAGTGTCCTGGTTTGTTTGTACCTGTTCTACCACATATTATAAGATATTTAAAATATAACCCAAATTATATACAAATAATGTTTGAACCGTCATTTTGACTGTTTACAATCTAACGCTCGGTAAGGACGGCAGTGTGGCACAAACAATACTTCATACTGAGCTTCGCTCAGTGCAGAGCTTAATAATTGGTTGATGAATGAATGACAGTCAGCTGTGCGGCATCCAGGACCTGTGCGCTGGGGGTTTCTGGGAGATGTAGTATGGCTAGAAATCTGGGGACCCCTCTCGCGATCAGAGGGGAAGAGAGGGCTCTTACTTTTGACAAATTTAGACACGAGATACATTTGATTCATTAAATATAAATTAGAGTAATGTAGAGATTGATTTGTTGCTTGAAAAGAAGTGTTAAGAAGAGAATTTATATCCCATCCCCATTGTTAAACTCAAAACAATTAGAGCTGCAGATGTTGAAGACATTTGTGAAAACTTCCTTTTCAATTTGGAGAATAATCTTTTTTTTCCTTCCACTAAATACAAAAGAATTCCACAGTAAATAATTTCCTGCCCGCTGAGTATTTTACTCAATGAAATTATTTATGCTACTAAAAGTAAAAAAGACAAATAAGGAGACCACAATTACTTCTCTCCTCTTTATAAGACTGAAACACAGCTCCAGTCTTCGGTCCCCTAAAGCAGTGGTCCCCAACCTTTTTGTCACCGCAGACCGGTACAAGGCAAGAGTGGGGGGGTTGAGGTGCAACGCAAGGTGTGAATCACGTGATGTTTGGTGTCGTGACTTTGACGTGCGTTAAGTGTGACGGATGTAACAGAGAGAATCTGGTCACTTTCAAAATAAAACGTTTTTTTTGGAAAAAAAAACAATAAAATTGACTTTTTTTTTTCTTTCTGTGCGTCCCGGTGCCAAAATTTCCCGGGCCGCGGCCCGGTGGTTGGGGACCACTGCCCTAAAGGATGCTTGAAATAATAAGAGAAAGTCATCTTCTGTTTGGCTCTGCAGAAAATGGATACGACCAAAATTGATGAACGTGTTGTGTGCATGCGACAAAGTAAATCTATTTCATGCACAAATGGTATTCTTAGATAAATGGCGACCATCAAAGGAAATTGAGGAAAGTTATATTTTAGTGAAACATATTTAGAAGTTGCTTGGATATAATCTTCTTTGTCTGGAACATGTGGTTTCTCTTGCTCCCTTTCTGTCTCATCTGACTGGATGTTTGTGATTCAAATGCACACAAGCACAAGCAATAAACCAACTCAAGAAGACTCCCACATATGCTCCCCTTTGACACAAATTAATCGACCAAATCTGTTGAATACACGCAAACTGTGTACACACTAAGAGCTAGCCATCTGCCCTTGTCTCCCCCTCTCTGCCACATGCACACTCTTGCCTGTTTTCACTTCCTGTTTCATTGAACTGGAGAAATTCCCTGTTGCTTTGTGCTAAGTCTTTTCTGATCTCCACTTGTGTTCTATCTGCTATAAATAGAAATTCATCCAATATTGACACCACGTCTCATTTAATCCAAATGGTTTTGGTGAATTCTGTGTGAAATACTTATCTTGAAGGTTAACCACCTTCATCTTCACTCTGTTTTTGTTCCTCTCACATCTGTCTTCCTCCTCCCCCATTTATTCCCTTCTTTCTGTCCTCTTTTGTCCCTCTTTCTGCACTTTCAGGACTACACACTTACGATGTACTTCCAGCAGGCCTGGCGAGACAAGCGGCTGTCCTACTCTGAGATCCCACTTAACCTGACCTTAGATAACCGTGTGGCCGACCAGCTTTGGGTCCCCGACACCTACTTCCTCAATGACAAGAAATCGTTTGTCCATGGCGTCACAGTTAAAAACAGAATGATTCGACTGCATCCGGATGGTACTGTTCTCTATGGTCTAAGGTGAGATTTTTATCTTTTGAAACAACTTTGACTAAACTGAAACATCCACTTTTCATCTATCTGTAAAGAAAGAGTGTAACTCTGGGAAACTATGAACACATTTTGTACTTTCAAAAGACAGATTCTATTTTAAGACCACACAAGCAACCTGAAAGCCCAAAAAAAAAATAGCTTACATGTAACAATGAGTCAACGATTGCTAATTTAAACCAAGACCGTAATTAGCTCATTAGAACCAGATGAACAAAATTACTGATGTGAAGTGCAATATTGCCCCTGAGTGCAAACCATAATGCAGATGACCTACTTGTGTCCTGCTTTGCTGAATCATGTCCACATCACCAACAAAAGCTCTGTTGCAACAATTTAGCTTACTTTTCACAGTTCCCACTTTACATAGAATTGGATTTTTTGATGCCATAAAACGGTAAACCTGCCAATTGGAAATGAGATGAAGCACTATTTATTTGGTGCTGCACCAGGAATGGCCTTCACTAACAATTGCTTTGCATCCTGAGGGCTGCCCCAGTTGTATCACATTCAACTCTTCAAAAAGCAGGTTGAATGTTTCTTTTTCAGTTTCGATGTGGATGAGATTTTTCAGTAACATTACCAACAAAACACTGTCTGTTCCAAGCTAGCACTATTCTGAGCGTGTTTGTTTACCTTTTCACACCATTTGCCCCACATTATTTAGCTTGTCAGCCCCATGTCCATCAAATGTTCACACATTCAAGTCCTGTGAGGAGTGAAGGAAGAACAGGGTACTCTTTTTCAAACAAAAAAACTCCACCTTCCTTTTTTTGTATTTATCCACAAGATGGATTGGTGACTGATGGAACATCAGATGTGCATATTATCCTTAGTAGGCTGAATTATTTAAGCATAAAGTGCTCATTTTACAATGCGACTGTTTGTTTTTTTCCCCTTTCTTTGAGTGATTTGTGCTTTTTTTTCAACGAAAAACATCTTTCACAAACTAAATTTAAGTTGGAGAATTTCTCCTGCAAGTTTTAGATGTTTTAGTAAGACATAGGGGTTTTTATCCACATTCTCAAAATCACTGTGGTTTTGTAATTATACTTTGCAAATTTTAGCACAAAGAGAAACCTAAGATACATAAAGTTATAACAAACAAGATAAACATAAAAGTGAAATATTTCAATGAAAACTGCTGTTGTAGGACGAGATTTGATAAAAATGCATGCGCCTCTATCAAACACCGGGGTACGTCTTTTTTTTAATTACTTTAAAAATAAAGTAAATCAAAGAAATCTTAACCGTGCATGGTTGACAATTGCCAATATTTGGGATCTGGAACACAAAGTAGGTAAAAAAAAATTGTGATTAATGAAAGGTCAGAAACTGCAACAATAACATTTTGAAAGTTGATCAGGAAAGGGTGCATTCACAATGGACTGTAAACTTTGGAGTTTATTTCCATGGTTCCAGCAGGTGCAAAAGATCATGTCAGCTTTGCTTAGTTGTGTATTTTTTCCAGGAAGTTTGATCGGCTATAAACTATAGAAACAAGTCTAATTTGAAAATTGTGCCATGCAAAAAGGCACGAATAGAATGGAGAGAATAAAAAGGCAAAAAAACAAACAAACAGCCATCTGTCATGTTATAAATCAAGTTTTCTTCTTGCAGATTCCATAGGGAAAAGGCATGATCCACCAGCAGACAAAATATTAATTTTGTGGATTTCTTTTTAATAACTCGTAACCTAATTAGATCTGCTGTGCAAAACAAATACATCAAAATGTAGCTCATGATCTCTAGGAAACAGCGTTTGACTATCCCTTTGGACTGTAAAGCCTGTGGCAGATATGTGGTGCAAATATTACTTTGGATGAAGTGGGATTATACTTAAATTGGGAGAAAAAATCCATCACCCTTTGGACTTCATACCATTTAAGTAGGATGACCAGATTTCTATAAATTCATTCCAAACTAGGTCATTGGCTCAGTTAGAGCTAAAAAAAAAATCCACATTTCTTCTCCTTTTAGAAGGAATGTTTTTGTTATAAGTGCTGGAATTGTGTTAAAAGATATAGAGCCATTGGTAAACTGTGGCTGCACAAGGCTTCATTAAAGCCTAAAAACACACATTTTCGCATCGATCAGAGTGTTTTAAAGTGGCTTCGTCCTGATTGTCTCATAACGTCTGTGTGGCTTTTTCACGGACTGACTGTTCACCGATCAAGCTGGTGTACTGCCTCTTTCGTGGTGGATGCTCTGAGGCCTTGGAATCCATGTTTTATTATGTACCGGTACTTATTTCCTGAAGTGATGATTGTTCTAAACTGTAGTTGTACAACAGTAGACAGCAATATTTCAACAATCTGTATTTTTATTGACATTTTAAAGCAACAGCATTCATTAGCATAAGTCACAGAGCATTTGAAATACATTTCAAGCATAGTAATATTTATTTTTTCATGCTTTTATTTTTAATCTTTTTGTTTTTGGCAGTAGCTGGGAGGCAGCTGTTTGTGCTCACACAGTTGTCTTCATATTTTACATGAAAAGTGATGCATCTCTGTTAGTCACACCTAATGTGTCTTAGAACTATTATTGAAGCCTTCCTATTAAACATTATCCTCACTTAGCCTGATAATCATTTAGATTTGTAACCTATTTATATAAAATATGATAAAGTCGACAACATTAACTAAAAAACAAGCTTGTTTTAAAGGTTTGGTAGAAGGAAATTTTTTGACTATTTTAAAAAAAACTTGACATAAATCTAAGACACATTACTTAACATGATAAATATTAGTTTACTTTTTTTTCATATTATTACCAGGAGTAGGGGTTCTGATATTTCTAAGGTGTGTTTTATTAAAAACTATTTTGGTGCCTTAACCTTTGAGCTTCTTTAATGATAATGAAAAACACAGTCTCCCCTAAACCTCAAGCAGTTTATGTTTTCATAAAGAACATTCTTTTCTCTATTCCTTTTAAACTATTTCACTCAAATGCAAAAAAGGAAATGGCAGCTTTTGAAGTCAAAAGGGACAAAAAATAAAACACTTACCTGTAAACATTATTTTTTTGTTAAGCGCCTTTCATTTTGATTAAAAACACAAAGCGTTTTACACAAAAGAAAAGAAAATAGTCATAAAGAAAATTAATTCAAACAGAAACACAGGATAATCACACAAAGTTGGCACCCCTCTCTCACCAGATTCCTCCCTCCACCCACCCAGTCCCCCCAATATAAGCCTGAACAGAAACCAGGAACTGCAGCTTCAAGACAACGTTTGACTTAGTTCTGCTGTAAGGGAAACGGCATTTTAAAGAAGTACAATAACATGGTAAACCAGGAATTAGAATTAGAAGAAACTAATAGGCAACAACCATCACAAAGTGAAAAGGAAGCTAAAATAAATTAAAACTGTTTTTGTAAATAAATAAATAAATAAATGGATGAAGGTAAAATTTCACAATATAATATGAAAAAAAAGGAACATTTGATTGATACAAATGAAAAAGTTTAGTTAACAGTTAAGTGAAGGAGCATGCAAACACCAGGAAATCAAAGAGAATCTCACAAAACCCAAGCAGAAATATGAAGAAAATCTAGGAATATGCTCCTGGAAAACCTAGCAGTTTCTTGCACCAGTATTTCTCCATCATTTAAGCTTTTTTTCCGGGAAACAGTGTCACTGGGTGTATGTACCATGAGCAAGTTCTGAATCTCAGTTAGGGTGACCTTTCAAAATGGAGAAAGAAAACAGAGAGAAAAGGAAAAGTAACAGGGTAGTGATTATCTCTGCTGTGGAACAGAGGATTGTAGGTAAGATGATTCTCTCATTTGGCACATTTTTATCTGTGTTGTCAGGTGTGCCTAGCCGATTATCCACCATGCTGTGCTGGTCTGTGGCAGCTCGCTCTTTGGAGTAAAGATTTTCCTCAAGACTAGAGCAGAGAAAAGAATGACAGCCTAATATTCACGGCCTCATCCTTAGTGATACTTTCTTATCTACAAACAAAGAGTCAGCAGTAGACCCCCATCTTTGTCTTTTTAACCAGAAAGTTAAATATCTGTGAAGCATTGTGATACGTTCCAGGCCAGAATTGTGAGAAGAGGCAAACCTTCTCTGCAAATACCTTTTTTGTAACTTCTTGTTTAAAATATATTTTTCTGACATTTTTGTTGTTGAGTTCTCAAAAAGGAATCCTGATTTTGATTAAAAAAAGCTTCTAAGGGGGAGTAAATTTGAGCCTAAAACAACATTTTGTACATTCATTGCACTTGTGTTAGACTTGAGCTTCACATTCTTTCTGGTTAAGCTCAACAAAAGACAAATAATTTCTGTAGGAACTCATTAATTGATTGATAAAGAAGAAATATTTTTGTTATTTACTTAAATGTACCTGATGTGAATTTGAAATTAATTTGTTTTATTGTTAATTGGGAAGCTTTTATTGTAGTTCAAAAACATTAGTTTACAAAGTTTTAACCGTTCTTAAAGTACCTTTCCCAGAAAAAAAAATCGTTGAATTTGACACATTTAAAGCCATTTCTGTCTTGTTAAGAAATATAACTCAAAGAAATTGGCTGCTGAAGAGCAGCAGGTTTTATCCAGTTTCTTTCCAATTCCAGAGTGTTTTAAAACTGACATATCTGAATCAGAATTGGTGTCAACAGCATTAGAAAATGATTCCCAGCTTTGCCTTGTGGGTTTTTGGATTTCTAGTCTCACTTGAAGGCCTTGCAGCTGATGAACAGATCAAAATCTCCCACACTGATGCTCTGTGGAGTTGATTTGACTCACTTTAGTTGTTGGAGATGGAACCTTGACCCCTCAACTCTGCAAACATTTGATTGATAATGCCAAAAAAATAAGCTATTTAAGAATAAAATGTAACATTTTGGGTTTATATAGAAAATGGGCTTGAAATCTTGTTGTTTAGTTAAATGTCAGGCTTGTTTGTGTTCATCAGAATGTAAATTAGTTTCTGTAGAATCTGTGGTTACTGAACTCCACAGGTGTCCTGCAATGCAGTGGGGATATTAAATGAATGATTTAAAGATCAATGTCTTGTTCGTGTTTTGTTTTTTGATGTGATTTTCCATCAACTTAATTTTTAAGTGGGGAAAAAAAGCTTTGAATCTAAATAAAAGCTGAAATGAAATACAAAGTCTGACAGTTTATTTTTGAAGCTCAAAGGAGCAGAACTTAACACTGACCATGAGGCTTTTAAGCAGACATGTGACTGAAGAAGTATAATCACACTAAATAAAAATAGGTTTATAGAATTTAACTTCTAAAATGAGAAGCAATAGTGTGTATGGATGTGTGTGTTCATATATACGCTCCGTCTTCTCCTGTGTAGATCTCATGCTGACTAATGTTTCTCTTCCCAACTCTCCCACTTTTTTAATCACTTTTTATGTTTGTATCAATTTCCTGTAACAAAAGAAGAGAAAAAAAATATCTTTACTTGGTTTAAAGAAGATAAAAACATCTTTCTTACTTTAATTTTATTTGATCCGACTATAATAACAGTCACAAATTTGGACAATCTGAACCGAGCGCAGTTCTCCATATTTTTAAAAGTAAAAGTTTTGCCAGCTTAACATCTAGAAGTGCATTTTTAAGTATTAAATACAAAGATTAATATTGAACTTTTGTGTATCACTGAGACATACTTTAGTGTTAGGGATGAGGATCGACAGTTTATTGCCATGATTACTCTTGCATGCAATGATTGACATTCCCCTTGATTCAGTTAAAATCTTTATTTCTTGGTTATGCTTTTGTTTCAGTTCAATATATGATTTGTGTATGACAACACAATAAATAACTAAAAAATTTAAAAAAAAAGTATTTTTCCAATTTCCTTATAATCAAGTAACAATGAAGAAAAACCTTTCAGTTGGCTCATACTAAACCTGGTGTAATGGAACAAAAAAAAATACTAAATATTTCTTAATTTAGCTCAACAACTGTTTGAAAATTTCAACTTGAACATACTGGTAAGCAGTAGGGATGCAACCATTTACTTTTCCTTTGATTTGGTTTAATGATGTAATGTATGGTTCGGTTTTTGATCTTTGTGGCCTCCCTAGCGTTTGCCTGCCATCAGTTCAACACCTGGACATTTGCTGATTAGCCTGAAGCAAATTCTTGTATAAATTATAGAAGAATAAAAGCTCAAACTACTAAACTCACAAAAAAGCCTTGGTCATGTCAGACAGGAACAGTCAAAAATCACACTCTACAATGACTAAAGTTTCTATTACTTAACTCCACAGTTTGGAGTTGACATTGCTTTGATAACTCTACAGTCAAACATTTATGAACAAGTCCATCTTTTCTCAGGATTGTTATGACCTTTGCCTTAATAAAACCAAAAAAACAAACCCGAGGCGTTTTTTTAAAAATGACGCTTTTACGCGTGGCATTTTTCGCGTCGGTGTGCACACTCACATTGGTGCCCTTTGTTTAGTCACGAGGCGTTAAAAGTCGGCGAATATCGGGCGCGAAATTGGTCCCGGTGTGTCCGAGCCTTTAGTCTGAGGCTTCTGCAGTACCACAGACTCACAGAGCTCCACTGCTCCTGCAGTGCTGGGAACAATGGAGAGATGGATTTGTTTTTTGTAACATTATAATTAAAGACTTTTTTTTGGAAGCCAGTGATTAACTTCTTTCATTGTGACGGTTGATCTTCTAGCATGGGTTCTTTTGTCCTCATTATGCAAATGATCCCAGCCCTTAGACATCAGCTCGTCTATCTGATGTATCCTCGTGGAGTTCCTCTTTGATTTAATCTGGCCAAGAAAGAGCTTTTTGGTTTTCTGGCCAACCAATCTACAAAACAAAATATCAGAATGCTTAACCGTCATCCTTTCCAAGACAGTGAAGGATGTGAAGGTCATGAGGATGACATTTTCTAACAAGCAGGAAATTAGCACTCACCTGAACCACAGTTAAGTCTCACCAAAAAAAAATCACTGCAATGCACTCACTGCATCTGCATCTATTTAACTTACAAACATTGACTGTATATGAGAACTGGAACAAGTAAGTGTGACATCAACCATAAAAAATGGCTTACTTTTGGCTCCAATGAAATTAAGTCAATTAAGTCACCATCGTTTCGCAATACAGACATTGCCATGTTGAAACCAGATAACATTAGTAACCAGTCATTGGTCTGAATTGGTCTGAGTCATCGTTTCCAGAGCAACCACTCTAACCAATCAGGAATGAGCTTGTTGGACGTGCACACCCTTCTAATTTAAAAGTGGCTCAGGAGAAACTGTCAATTAGGGTTCAACGTGAGACCAAACACTTATTGACGGATCTAATTGGTCGTTTTATAACTTTAATAATTTCCATGTATATTAATGTATTATAAAATCATTTGGATTACTCTATCTTAGAAAAAGGTTTCATGGACTCATGTCTGGAACATGAGTCCAGTTTTTATTTACAATCAAATTTCAAAATGGAATGTCCAGATTCAAATATGTCCTAATGTTGCAGATATAAATTTAGCTATTGGAGGAGTAAAACATCAACCTAACTCATATATGTACATGTACAAAACCCCTATTTGTTCCAATTAACTACAAAAGTAAATTAACATATTTTTTTCAAAATAAAGTTTTTACATTTTAAAAGTAGGAGCAAAATTAAATCAATTTAAATAAAAGGTTATACTTCAGGATGATATTGTGAACTGATAGTTTTTCCTGAGGAAGCATACAGACAGTTGCCACACTGCCCCCCCCCCCCCCCCCACACACACACACACACACACACCACCACTGTCACTGCTGTCCCACAGAGGTCGATCCCTGCCGTCACTCACATCTCAGGTGGGGCCAGATAGAGGCCACACAGGATTATCCAACCCTGTTCAAACTGGGACAGGAGGATCAGCTGACGCTGTAATCAGGTGTGGTTCTTTCCACTATCAGTAACATCATGACAGTGGCAAAACATTTACATCCTTGGGTCCAAGGATGATCCCTTTGAAAGGAGTTTTTTTTAAAACTTTCCTCACCTTAATGTCAAATGTTTGATCAGGCTCAATTGCTGAAATTAGCTCCGTAAAAATGTTTTTATCTTTGTATTTAATACTTTATTTCTCAAAAAAAAATCTGGTAATCCTTTCTTTTACAGTACAGTACTTACAGTGTACTTAGGTGGTATTTACATAGTACTTATTATGTAACTACTATGCACTTTCAAGGTATTTACACGGTACTTCTAATGGAATTTACTGGGTACTTACAGGGTGTTTACATGGACTTACTGGGTACTTACATGGTACTTTTTGTGTCTACTCAGTACATGATACTTGCTGTCTATTTACGTGGTACTTTTCAATTCATACTGATGTGGTACATATTGGGTATTTATAATATACTCACTGGGTATTTACATGTTGTGCAAATGTGTCTTTTGTGGTACTTACAACATGTGAGAACAAGGTAAGTACAAATAAAGTACCTTGAATTTAAGTCTGCACTCGTATGTTTCATGGTTTTTCCCATGAATTTACCACAGAAACTACCCCTTAAGTACAATAAACTGGACTATAAAAGAAAGTCAGCCCTATTTCCTCTCAACTACATGGTACTTTCAGTAGTAAATGCTGGATATGTTCACGTATTACCTTCTCGTACAGTGTACATATACACACTTGGTCTTCTGACCTTACCAAACTTGTTGGTAAAGGTGAAGTAACTGCATTGTAAAAACATATTCTGGCCTGATTACTTCTTGTAACATGAGTCAAATGTAAAGAGAAACAAGACAGCGGTGAAAACAACAATCTTTACTATGATACACTTCTGCAGCATACAAAGTGTCATCACAACAAAATTTGTTTTAAGTTCTCAACAAAACAGTAAAAATGAGCTTTCCAAAGAACAGATATTTTTTTTAATATTATTTATCTTTTTTTCCAGAGTTTTGTCTTGTTCCAGGAATGATTTGCAGTCCTTTGCATAACTCATGTGTTTGTCACTCATTGTGAAAACAGGAAATGGCCCCAGATCCTCACCTTTTCCAGCCAAAGTAATTTCTGCAATAATTGCAGTCAAAGCTATTTTATTTATGTCTATATTACACTGGCGACACGTGAGGGTCTTGCTTTTGGTCTGCCATAATTCCTTATAGGTATCGGTGCAGTTCTTCTTCAGGGTTTGTAACTACAGGAAAAATCACAATACAAGTTTAAATGAACACAAAAGGCATAACGACTTTGATGAAGTACAAAGTATATTTCAGTTATTTAATCATTTCTGTAATGAGTTTGATAAATCTCTGTGAATTCTTTATTGCTTAAACTGCTGAAGAAAGTGTATCATATTAAAGATTGTTGTTTTAGCTGCTGTCTTATTGCATTGTCTCATTTGGTAAGGTAAGAAGTAATCAGTCCAGAATATGTTTTTACAATGCAGTTACTTCCCCTTTACCAACAAGTTAGCATTGTTTCATTTGCTAAGGTCAGAAAGCCACATGTGTATATACTGTACGGGAAGGTAATATGTAAATATACCCAGCATTTACTACTGAAAGTACCAATTAATAGAGTGGAAATAGGGCTGACTTTCTTTTACAGTCCAGTTTCATTGTACTTAAGGGGTAAGTGCCAAGTAATATTCAAGTGAACATACTCAGCATTTACTACTGAAAGTACCATGTAGTTGAGTGGAAATAGGGCTGACTTTCTTTTACAGTCCAGTTTATTGTACTTAAGGGGTAGTTTCTGTGGGAAATTCATGGGAAAAACCATGAAACATACGAGTGCAGACTTAAATTCAAGGTACTTTATTTGTACTTACCTCTTTCTTACATGTGGTGAGTACCACAAAAGACACATTTGCACAACATGTAAATACCCAGTAGGTATATTATAAAAACCCAGTATGTACCACATAAGTATGAACCAAATAGTACAGCATAAATACACAGCAAGTACCCAGTAAGTCCCATGAAAAGTACCATCTAAACACCCTGTAAGTACCCAGCAAATTCCATAAAAAGTACCATGTAAATACCCTGTAAGTACCCAGTAGTTACACAATGAGTACCATGTAAATTGTAAGTACTGTACTGTAAAAGAAAGTGTTACCAAAAATCTCATGGTTGACTAGTTTTCAAGTTGATCACTCCATTATGGACTACTGGAAAAGAAAGAATTGTGTAAAATGAAATCATGTTTCCTTGTGGTTGTAGTTGTACTTGCATGCTAAATATCAGACACTTAAATGTTGAGATGCATTTCCTTGAAATAGAATATAATAGTGTTGGACAAACAGAGAAATGGTCAAAATGCACCTAGCTCCTGGTCGTATCAGCACTTTTAACAGCATTTTTAACAACTGAGTTGCGATATGCTTTATCTGCACTTTAATAAAACTGCTTAAACATGTGATTTTTGGTACAGCCATTCATACTTTACTGAGTCTAGCTTTTTTTTTTTTTTTTTTTTTTGCAGAATAACAACTACAGCTGCTTGTATGATGGACCTGAGAAGATATCCACTAGATGAGCAAAACTGCACACTGGAAATAGAGAGTTGTAAGTAATTATGTCCTCTTGTTTTTCAGTCAAATGCAAGTTTGATTGTGTTTTATCATTTGAATACATCATCTGCCTCAAAAATGATAGAATAAAAAATAAAATGACATAAATGTTCTTTTTTTCTTTACTTGGAAACATCACAAAAGAAAGCATTTTGTTAAAATTCTTTATTTTACTTCTTTGAATCTGAGCAGTAATTGGGTAACTTTTATAACAGTGAGAACTCATTACATTAAAGTTCCTCAAAATGTGCTGTGCTTATGTAGCAGAAAAGGCAAAGAACCTGGTCTGTTACTCTTAGGAATAACCAGTGAGCCAAAGGGCTTACATGACCCACATTTCATTTGGTTTTTAGAAAAATCTGAACATTCCCTGAAAAATAACTTCTCTCCTACAAGTCAAGCTGAAGAGATCTATTGTTGCTATGGGCTGTTCTTGCACACGACTCCTAGTTACAACAGCAGTTCAAACTACTCACATTTAAATTGTCTGAAACATTTATATCGTCTAAAGAATGTACAAGCCTGGTATCCTAACCATGGAGTCTTCCATATAAAATATAGATTTCTTTGGAAAAACAATGTTTTCCATTATGCATTTTTCTTTTTGTGGTATCTTTTTTTAATGGACATCTGTAGAAAACTCAAACATACTGTTAGTTTACATGAAAATACAACTACAAAAAATTTAATTTTCCTACTAACTGCTGGCAACTGCTGATCCAACGGAAAAAGTTCAGGTGCTTTCTAGTTAAGGAGTGATAAAGAAAAGGATCGGTGGAAAACAACGGGTGACTATAATGTGCATTCCCAACTATTCTTCCAAATAAATAAAAATACTCAAGCTTGCACATACTTCGCACAGAGCTCAGCTTGATAACGGCGAGTAGACCTGAATTCCCAAAACATATAGAAATTTCTAAAATGAACAGCATTTAACTGAACCACTGAGCTGGAGGGCTAACAGCTGGTGCGGGTAAAAGAGACAGAAGAGCTTTTGTAAAGTCAAGATCCCAACACTTACAGCAAGTTTTAGGGGAAAATGTAGCAGAGCCTTGATTAAGGAATCTGCTTGTACTGCAGTAAAAGTCCTGTCACTGTGATATAAACCTCCTCATTTTCCACTACAGCTCAGCTGTGTGTAAAAAGCCGATGTTACTATAAAAAGTCTCCTGAGAACGCTGTGTCTAAGAGAATAGACTCAAACATTGTCATTGTCCCAAGTAATCTCTTTCCATACACAGGCAATATGTCTTTCCATTATAAAATGTCAAGTAAGTTTTATTTGTGAGCTAATATTCTGTAGGGAGGAAAAAACAAAACCAGTAAAAAAGAAAGGAGAAGCAAAAATTGCATTAGAAGAACTAAAACAAACTATACTGCAGCTCCAGAACTCCCATATTTTTTGGAGTATAAGTCACAGCTTTTTGCATAGCTTTGCCAGGGGAGCGACTTATGCTTAGAAGCGACTTATATGTGATTGTTTTTTTTTGGGTTAGGGTTAGGGTTAGGGTTTTTTTACATAAATAGGCTCATATATTTGTTAGGTTGCAAAGGTTGTTTCCCACTAACAACAGGTAGAGGGCCCTGTAGGTGTGTGTTTCAATATTTGCTACTAATAGAAGCGCAGAAGAAGAAGCACTCCCCAAAACAAACAGAAGAAAATATTATTCCAAGTTATAATTTATCAAATGAACTTCATCACAAAAACAAGCTAAACAGTTAAGACTATGCAGGTGTGTCAATATCTCTAAACATGTCAGTCATTTCTTCTGATTACAGATGGCAGGCTTGATAGCAACCAAGTAAAAAGAACTGCTTTTTAAAGGAGATTTAATGTTTGTGAACAGGATGTAAAGAGCAAGTCATTGTAGAGGGGAGCAAACCAATTAAATTGGCTTTCCAGTTGGTTTGATAAGGTGACTTCAGGCCAGGAGCAAAGGCCTCCCACCGTCCTTCAGTAATAACACCTGGCATGGTGTAATTTCTTACCAAATCGGCAAAATGACTCTCTGCTCCTCTCACTGTTTCCATCAGTGTTGTTTCTGAAGTTTAACCCATAGACTCCAATGAATAAAGAATGACACCAATGCCCTTATTAGTAAAGTTGGTATTCAACATTTAACTTGACCATTTAAACAAAAAAGGTTTTTATCTTTCAATGTTTGGATTAAAACAAAGTAAAAGTTATGTAAGACCTCAAAGAGGAAATTCTTGAAACAAATTGGACTTTGTTTTTTTTTTCCCACATTTGGCTTTACATATTTTTACTTTGTGTGTACACATTTGATCTTTGTGACACAAGATCAACATGAAAACGTTAAAAATGTTAGAAATTTTTTTTTTTGCAAAATGTAATTTAAAAAAAATTGGGTTGTACTTAAAATATGGATATGAAGCATTTCCACAAACGCAGATGTAAAAATGAAATAACAGAACCAATGTTAAGTAGGAAAAACCTCAAAAAGGTCCCAGATTACTATGGGTCAAATTTTATCATACTAATCATACCAATTCGATTTGATTAAAGTGAGAGTTGTTTAAAAGCAGACTGTTTGGATGCATTTACGTTGGATTCATTTTCCATTTTGCTATTATTGTAACATTAAAATATTAAGATTTTTGTGTCATGTTTTGGGGTGGCTCGAGAGCCGGATGAACCCAGATGCAGAGGCGGAAGACTCAGTTCAGGGACTAGAGGTTTAATAGAAAAAACAAACAAAAAGCGCTGCAAAGCAGGATGGCAGAACAGAACAAAAACTCACTGTGGCGTGGCGAGAAACATGGACCATGGCAAAAACATGAACACCAGACAGGAATAACTAATGGACCAACACAGGAGGAAGGCAGAGACAAGACTTAAATACAGACAGGGTAGACAAGACACAGGTGGACACGATCAGGGCAGATGGGGACCAAAGGAAGTAAAACTCAAGAAAACAGACAAGACAGGAGACTTTCAATATAAAACAGGAAACAGAAACAAGACAGAACAAGGACAACAATTTCCAACCATGACAGTACCCCCCCCTCAAGGAACCGCTCCGAGGTTCCAAAAGTCACATGAGGGGGGGGCCCCGGAGGATAAACCTCGACGGGCATAAGAGTCAAGAGGACGGCCGGGGGTCCGCGCCATCCGGCGAGGCAGGTCCGGAGGACGGCCGGGGGGCCGAGCGGTCCGGCGAGGCAGGTCCGGAGGACGGCCGGGGGGCCGAGCGGTGGAGTCAGGCGTGGAGTCAGGCGTGGAGTCAGGCGTGGAGTCGTCAGGCGGCGGCGTGGAGTCGTCAGGCGGCGGCGTGGAGTCGTCAGGCGGCGGCGTGGAGTCGTCAGGCGGCGGCGTGGAGTCGTCTGGCCAGCAGTCGAGCTCTGGCGGGTCGGGCCAGCAGTCGAGCTCTGGCGGGCCGGGCGTGGAGCAGAGCTATGGCGGGCCGGGCGTGGAGCCGAGCTCTGGCGGGTCAGGCGTGGAGCCGAGCTCAGGCGGGTCAGGTGTGGAGCCGAGCTCAGGCGGGTCAGGCCTGCCAGTGGAAGTGGGGACCGGTTGGGGTTCAGGCGGCACCCCCCTGGGAGCTGGAACGGGTCGGGGTGCAGGCGGAACCCCCCTGGAAGCTGGAACAGGTCGGGGCGCAGGCGGCACCCCCCTGGGAGCCGGGACGGGTCGGGGCGCAGGCGGCACCCCCCTGGGAGCTGGGACGGGTCGGGGTGCGTCCGGGACCACCACTGAACGTGGTTGTGGTGCATCCGGGACCACCACCGGAACATGACGGGGATGGGGTGCATCCGGCACCACCACTGGAAAGCGATGTGGTGCGTGCCGGACCACCTCTGGAACAGGAACGGGACATGGACGGGGACGGTGGCGGCGACGACCCCCCTTCATGGCGAGATGGCTCCCCTCCATAGCTGGAGTGCAGAACTGGAGTGTGTTAAAGTCCCAATAGGACCTGGTCCTCTCTGCTTCGAGGCAGTAGGCCTCCAAAAGCTGCATGTCCCGCTCTGCTGGGTCCAGAAAACTTGGTTGGTCCATTCTGTCATGTGTTGGGGTGGCTCGAGAGCCGGATGGACCCAGATGCAGAGGCGGAGGACTCAGTTCAGGGACTAGAGGTTTAATAGAAAAAACAAACAAATAGCGCTGCAAAGCAGGATGGCAGAACAGAACAAAAACTCACTGTGGCGTGGCGTGGCGAGAAACATGGACCATGGCAAAAACATGAACACCAGACAGGAATAACTAATGGACCAACACAGGAGGAAAGCAGAGACAAGACTTAAATACAGACAGGGCAGACAAGACACAGGTGGACACGATCAGGGCAGATGGGGACCAAAGGAAGTAAAACTCAAGAAAACAGACAAGACAGGAGACTTTCAAAATAAAACAGGAAACAGAAACAAGACAGAACAAGGACAACAATTTCCAACCATGACATTTTGGCTGGAATAAAAAATTTAAACTTGAACATTTTGCTCATATTCCATCCTTCTCCCTCTATCTTTCGCCTCTGAACTGTATGCTGTTTGTGAGTTGCGTAACACGAGAACTCCCCTGTTGTGAGATCAATAAAGTTAGGTCCTATCTTATCTGGGATCTCAGCTGAACACAGTTCAGAGTATGACAGTGAGCAACAGAGAGGAATGAGCCAGCCACTGACTGGGTGCAAAGAATGACGTGTCACATCGACCTCAGCGCGCCCCAAGCACGCATCTCTGTCTTTTAGTTTGGTGTCGTGCTTATTTGACAAAAGGTAGTACCTGATTATGTGTTTATATATTTATACAGATACACACTGCAGTTTAAAATCCACTTCTTCACAGTCCACTCATTGGGTTTGAAGGTTGATTTAACATGCACCTCAAAACTCCCGAGTGTGCTTGCTCTCACGGTCTCAAGCACGTCTTCTGCTTCTCTTTTCACTCTTAACATGCCTCTACTGTCACGATTTGGTTGTTGGTGTGGGCCTCAGAGGCAGCAGGCTGAAGGTAGGGTGGTGAAAACAAGCAAATGTGTTGGATGAATAGAAAAAAATAACATAAAATGCGGGGTAAAACAGGCATAAAATACCCAGAAAATAGCAACAAAAAAAAGTAATAAGGAAGAACTAGAAGAGATAACCGTTCTGATATATACATATTTTTTCTTTTGTTTCACAAAGATCATCTTGGTGACTTAAAATAAATAAGGTCCCATATATATAAAAAAAAATACGGAAGTCCGTTCATTTTCATAAACAGTGGATCATTTATTGTGAGAAAAGGCTAAACTTTGGTAGTATAAATGGTTTACGCTTATTAATTAATTTTTTATTTAATGTGTTCATTTTTACTAGAAAATGTTTAGTTAACACACAAATACTTGCCACTCATTTTACATTACGTTAGTAGTGTCAGTTACATGTGCATTAGTTAAAAGTTTAAAGACGCTTATTGAGGTGTCAGTTTTTGAAACTGCACTCCTCCATCTATCTCTCTTTTGGTGTTTTAGCTGAAGCTATATTTAGAAAAACCCTCTAGGGTATGAATTATCACCACACTCTGGGCTGGTGTTGTTTATTTAACTTATCTTCAGATGTTCCAACGCTGTCTGGGCATAAAGTCAGCTGCTGTTTGCTGAGTACTGCCAAACTCTGAAGACATTTTTAATTACACCAGGAACACCTTTAAAGTTGCTTTGATCCGTGCAAAATCTTCTGAGAGACACATAAGACTGGAGTGGCTTACCCAGTCTATAAAGGCTTATATCCTCTAAAAAAGGGTATGAGAAGAAAGAACATAAAGGAAAAATAATAATTTGAAGTGTCAATTGGTGTCATTTTGAGGTCTTCATGCTTCTGATCAGTTTATAATAAGCAAATTACCTGCCTTTTAGTTTGCTAATTGACTCAGACCACTTGTTTAAACTCATTAAACTTTTAATATTGTGCAGATAGAGATGCTTTGGACCAATCTAAAGCTTACCGTTTTAGTGATTGACAATAAATCACGTGTGTCTCAAGACTGAGCAGAGATACATTTTTAAGGCAGTGCTATTTGGTTCTGATACATAGATGTATCACCTCCTCACAAAAAAAACTCCCAGATTACTTTTTTTTATTCTTTGGCAATAAAAAGCTGTTTTTTAAATCTTTTTCCAAAACCATATTCCCGTTAAAACTAAATCAAATTTTAGATTTTTTTTTCGTAAACTTGATAAAAGATGGCTTGCGGTCACATTTGGTCAAGGTGATAATGCCAAAGTCATCACTAAAAAAGCTTTAGAATTGTGGTTTTATCTTCTCTGATTGTATCAAGAACCATTTCAGTTATTTTTGTCCATTTATTTTGCACTGAAGGATTACAGAATCTAGAAACCTACTGAGCATTTATTTATGCAAAAAAAGGCACTCTATAGCCTTTCTTGCATTGCTGTATTTTGCTCCTTAACAGCTCAAAATACATTGAAATACATATCACTTTAGTATTTTTTTTCCTTACAATCTATTTTATTCATCCATTTATTTATTCTTTTTAACATCTTTATGGTGGTAGATAAAATAAGTCTGTCCCAGCTGTCACTGTGTGAAAGCAGAATCCTATTCTTTCAAATTAATATGACTGGAAATGAGAATAAAGGCTGTCTATCAGTGCCTATCCCCCTGACATATTAATTTATGCACGGCAGCAAAAATAAGGAAGAGCTTCTAAATGTGGTCGGTGCCGTCAGGTGGTTGAGTTATAAGAGGAAGTGTGGTTTCAGAGCTGGAAAACTGTTGATTGGTTTCCTTGTCATGTCACTCTCTGGTCTTGTGGCTTTAATTAAAGTGGACAATCACTTTCCTTTTTGACACTGAAGAAATGTAAAACAATAAAAAATCTTTGAATTACTTTTTTCTCCCCTACCATTTATTTACATCCGACATCCGACGAAGAATTCATTATGTTTTATAGACGATCATAACCGCTATGACCCATCGTGCATTGTTCTTTGATGCTGTGGATAAGCAGCTGAAACCACTCAGCTTGGAATTCATCAAATAGGAAAATAGTTGTGGGCGTTTGGATGAACCAACTCAGAGACTTCCTGATAGTATACATTAGCTGTAAGTGGGATGATTATTAGATATAAAAGGTGGAGAATGGGGGAATGCATTTCAGTCAGTATATAGATACCTGCTTAATGTCCCAGTGATACCCCCCTTTCGTATACTTCATTTACACAGACAAATTGGTTTATATCAAAATTATTAAACATATGTCCTACATTGTATCATTGTTCCATGTTGACAAACAAAAACATACTTATGTTTGTTGAAATAGCTATTAACAATTTTGAAAGTTGAGAGTTCACAGTGGAATAAAATATGAAACATCAAAGACTCACTTCAATGATATTTGTGTTTTTCATGTATTTGAGGCCTTTTTTGATGATGGAGGACACATATAACAATAATTAGGCTTAATATTGCCTTTCTTAGTATTTATTTAGTCAAATCGTTGTGAATCAGGAGCATTTGGAACTTATTTCTTACCACATTTTGACCAAGCACATCTGAAAATGAATGTGGGATCAGTGTAATTATACCTTCAGGATACAGGAGAGTTTCACTCATTTGTGATTTTATTTCAATGAGTGATCTAAAATGCAAAGTCAGTTGTCAGTATGACATAGAACGTTGACAAACACTGACCTAAATATGCTAAATGATTAATTTGCAGGCTTACACAAGAAGCAGATGGGACATAATTATGAGCACATGCCTCAGCAATCCCCACTGACACCTGTTCTTTTTTTCAGATGGTTATACCACAGATGACATTGAATTCTACTGGCGAGGAGGAGTCGGTGCTGTGACAGGGGTGGACAGGATTGAACTGCCCCAGTTTTCCATTGTGGATCATAAACTCATCTCAAAGAATGTCGTGTTCTCCACGGGTAATGGAAATTGAAGCTTACAAGTACATTTTAGTCTTAAAGATACAGCATTTAATATGAATTAAAAATTATGCATGAAAGCAACGACTATCATCTAAAAAAATGCAGCAGCATCTCTGGGGGTTGGTGAGCACTGTAACCTATTTAACATCTGTAAACAAAGAGAACATTGTCTGATGCAGTAAAATATTCATTTCTTTGGCGTTTCCATAGTCATAAATGTGTCATGCAACTCAGCTTGTGTAACTGTGACAATAGTTGTTCTGAACGCTCCAGATGCTGAACAAAATCACAGTCTAAAGAATGTATAGAGCTGAATTTTTGTCCGTAAGGTCTACAAATTTAGGGCAAACTCATTCATAATATAAAACCAGCTTTGTGTAGCATTAAAGTTCCAGTATGTTTACCCAACTGTGTCTGTTAAAAACCTGATGCCATTACTATATTTAGAGACTATTCAGACAAGGGATTCCCTTCAAACATGCCGCTTACTTATACGGTGAAACAGACCTCAATGTCACTCAGAAATGCAAACACAGCAGATGTACCTGGGCATTATTCCATCTCAGACTCAACCTCAAGGATGAACAATGTCATTGTTGACCTTATAAATAAAAAAAAAGATTTACCATGAGACGTCCTGTTGCTGTCTGCCCAAAGTAGTTTCAAGAGAAATTATTTACAGGCTCAACTGTATGAAAAAGAGGAAAGATAAAGCAAATCACACACTTTTGCAAGTGGTGCCTAGTATCGGTTTTCCTTATTCATTTCTGCAAAAATGTACTAGTCTATATCATATTATAATGCAATAATATAGTCTATATTATAATACAGTATATTTTGGGAGCGGTATATAGAACATGCTACTCCAAATAAATACATATTATAGCATTTCGGACTATTTAAAAATGTTTCTGAGTGCCATACTTTCTATTCTTTTAACCTTTTTGCATTATTATTTTTAGAAATAGGCTCCATAAAGTTTATTGTAAGGTTCTCTTCACTTAATAACATCTAGCTTTTAACCCACATGAAAATTCAAACCCACTCATTTCCATAATTTTTTTTATCCTCTTGTCTCTCTTCACAGGTGCTTATCCCCGGCTGTCCCTAAGTTTTAAGCTGAAGAGAAACATTGGGTACTTTATCCTGCAGACATATATGCCTTCTATCCTGATCACCATTCTCTCCTGGGTCTCCTTCTGGATCAATTATGATGCCTCTGCTGCTAGAGTAGCTCTAGGTGAGCACCAAGTTCACATCCATAAATAGAAGTGTAAAAAAAGATAGATCACTTGAATGCACCATTTTTGATTTTTTGGGTTTGTGATCATTCTGCATTAGAGTATCCTGGAATAATTAGCAGCCTTTCTTTTTACATCCAACTCAATGACTCCTCCATTAGGTTATTTCACAGATGAAGAGCTGAGACCAGAGAACAGAGCATGTGTAGGAAGTCGGGAAAAATAGATAAACAAAAGAAAATAATCCAAAACTGGGAGAGGGCATTGCTGTTTGGAAATGTCTGCTCACATTGCCTTCTACACAAGATTTAAAAACCACTTTCCTTTGACCTGGTTTTGGATCATTACACTTGTTCTGTGATGGCTCAATCTGTCTCTGTGCAAAGAAAGATATTGCTGTGAAGCTCTTGCATAAGATTGGATACAAAATGGTTTTCTGAAAGCCTTGACACAGCACAAGACAACAAAAAAGAAAGAGTAACAGGTAGAAAGAAACTGATGAAATGTGTGGTTTGTAAGTAAAACACAGTTTCAATTCAGGGGATTAGTGGCTATATGAGGAGCCATTAGTACATTTATCGCATCATGCATGAACCTGATGCAAGCCAAAAGAAAACATTTATGTGATGCAAATATGCACACCTTTGGAAGTCACCTCTGATCCTCTGATAGTACGCTTCCTCCAAAAAGAAAGAAAGCTTAGTTAAGATAGGCTAAATAAATAAATACAAGTATAACTTGCTAGTATATTAGAATAAAAGCAAAATAAAGGTTAGATATTCCATTATTATGTTTTGACAATTGTTTTGGTTGTTTATTGGTTTCATCATTCTTTATTTTTACAATAGTATTCTTAATTCCATCTTTTTCTTCCTCTAGGTATTACCACTGTGCTCACTATGACAACCATCAACACCCACCTGAGAGAGACCCTTCCCAAAATCCCATACGTCAAGGCCATAGATGTGTACCTCATGGGCTGCTTCGTCTTTGTCTTTTTGGCTCTGTTGGAATACGCATTTGTCAACTATATTTTCTTTGGCCGAGGCCCACAGCGACAGAAAAGGGCAGCTGAGAGGACAGCCTTAGCCAACAACGAAAAGATGAGGATGGATCCAAACAAGGTAATACAGGCAGCTTTAATATCTGTGGTACGTTTACTTACTAGAAAATCCCTGAAGTAACAAAATTAGATTATGTACAATAAATTAAAAAGCAGAAACAAGAAAATACATTTTATATAACTATGACTTGTGATTAAAATGAAGAGTAAGAGCATAAAAAAGTATATTTAACTGAAAATGTAAAGCTTGCATCAAACCAGATACTTAAATTCAGTATTTATATTTATTTTTCTTCTCTAGTGATCGTAAAATATTGGCAAATCTTTAAAGTCCCACCTAAATCATATTTTAATTATTTTAATAGCATACCTAAAGTACTTTTAATTATGATTATGATATTATTAGGCAAAATAAAAAATAAAAAAATCTCATCTTTTTTAGAAGATAGTCTCTACAGAGCATCAGTAGTTCATCCGAAATTTGCCTATGCATTGTGTGTGGGACTGTTGGTGTGGGGTTGTCCTGCCCTCATTTCATAGATTACATGGATCTAGTTGTCTAGCAGATGCATCAGAAAGGAGCAGAACAGGGTACTTGTGGCCCGCCGACTGTAGAACCTACATCACTGCTACAAACATTTTCATCCAGCAGTTTTTCCATCTGCTTCTGATTTACAACAGTTGGAATAAAGAGACTTAGAAACGCAATTTTAAACTGAATTTCTTTATAAATGCCCTCCATCGTGAGAAAAATGCCACAAAAGCATGTTAAAAACACAAAAAACAGGATTTTTATTGGAGTGGGTCTGTAACGTGACAGGTATTATTCTTCTCGCCTAATGCATTTCCTGTGATCTTTTCCATTTGTTAATGAATGAAAAGACTTACTTTCCATGAAGGAAATGTCGAATTTAATTCAAAACAAAGTATTCAAATGGAAACTTCAATAAACACTGGCACTACTCTGACAATCAACAATGGAAAGCCAGTGTTGTGAAACCAGAGAAGCCTTTAAAAGCTGGCTAAGGATCTTAAATTACACCACTTTCCAGTTATCAAAGCAAGGAAATAATGACATTATTTCAGTTTCCAGAACAGAAAAGAGCTGTCACTCCTTCA
This sequence comes from Oryzias sinensis, assembly GCA_037389245.1. Taxonomy (NCBI): domain Eukaryota; kingdom Metazoa; phylum Chordata; class Actinopteri; order Beloniformes; family Adrianichthyidae; genus Oryzias; species Oryzias sinensis. The sequence goes on from CM074497.1 coordinate 25,797,029, forward strand.
GTTGGAGGTGTGCCAAACATCGTCTGTCCTCAAGTTGCAAATAAAACCAGCCAACAAGCTTGAGCTGAAGGCAGGAAGTGACACAATGACAGCGGGATTACAAAGAAAAAGGGATGGTTGAGCTATGTTTCGACTTGCCTGCTTTCTCCTCGAGCTTTGTCTTTCAAGGCAAACATGTTAGAAGAAAGCTGAAGAAAAGTGGTGAATGGAAAATCCAACACAACCCTTTGGGTTTGATGGAATAAAAATCACCACAATAAGTCAGAATTAGCAGCTGTGAAAACTAATTTAGACATATATATCCACTTGAAGTAAACTACAAAATGTGTTTGTTTATTTTTGCTTTGCAGTGGCTTGTGGGAAATGTTGTTGGTAGAGACGATACCCTGTATGCTAGAATGAAACAACGAGATCTGGATGGTCATGATTCCATGTGGGAGCCATTTTTTGTAGATGATGCAGCGATTGGACTTGGCGATCAGAAGAATAAGGTAGAAAAAAAAACATATTAATTATTGATTTCTTTTTAGAAATACAATCATGTTTAACACTAGAACGCCCGTAGGGCAGCCATTTGGCTTTTCTACCTACAATGTCCAAGGGACAGCCAAGTGGCTGGATTAGTTAAAATTTACATGCCCAAAGAGCAGCCTTCAACATAGTTTGCACATGAACAGCACAGCCATTAGGCTGTTCTTTTGGCATGCAAAAAGGAGAAGCCAAGTTGCTGCGCAAGTTTTCACTATTTCCCCTCACCTCTGTCAGTTCTAGTAAGAGGTCACCACAGTTTGGTTTTTCTTTTTTGGCTGAGATTTATCGTTCATGCACAAGAGACACTTCTTTACCGACATAATACTGAAATGTTCAAGCAAAGAAATCATGTGGTCAAAGTCATATCTTCAACCCACTACTTGTCTGCACATACTTGGTACTGCCCCAAAATCTCCTTTCTGCATTTGCCACATGGTATACTTGTAGCAATCAACAAAGCGCACTCTGGCATTATTGTTCTTGTACTGACTATTCACCTGGCATATTGCCTGTTTCCCTTTGCCAGGTATGGGAGCTTGTCACCAAACACGGTATTCCTTTTTCGCCTTCTCAGCTCCCGCATGTACCTGTGCAAGGTTTTTTACTGATTCTGGAAGCTCCCAGTGAATTTTGCCTGGGTTGAAAGGTTGATTCAGTTGGCAACAACAAACCCACAAACATTGGAGATTGCAGGAAACCTGTCAGTCCCAACTTGTTTCATGCGTGTGCCCTTGACATCAAAGTGTAAATGCTGCATGATATCTTTGAAGTGGTTTCTGACCATAGTTTTTTTAGATCAGTGGATTTCCCATTTTCGCCAACCATCTTGCATCTTGCGTTTTGCATGGATGGAAGTTTTATCCCCCCCTCACAAGGAGGATGGCAATGAACCCCAATAGCTCAGGGAGGGCCATGAACCAGCTGTCATCTTCTGTCTGACGTTCATGCTGAACAACACAGTCCCGAATAGTCTGAAGCATGTTCAGAGTGAGGAAACAGAAAACTCTGTAAGCGAGTCGACACCGTACTTTTGACCAAAGCAGTAGGCTCTTCCTCAGCAGTGTAACATTCAATTGTGCTGTTATGGAGAGGCCTCCCAACCTTTTCTGAATGCCACATCGTGCCATCTTTTGCTTTTTCTGTTGGCACAGTGTGTCTCCTCTCTGTCGTCTTCTCTTTTCTGATGGCAATGAAATCTCCTCATCTGTGAACTGATTTCTGAGATCTGAGCAATGAAAACCTTCAGCAATGTAAAGATATATGTTGTTTCACTTGTTTATTTTAATTTTTTTTTTGTTGAATTCTAGTTGAAACTATAAATTCCAAAACATGTCAAATAGGCCTCCTTTGCCTTCCCAATCCAAGAAACATGTGGTTAAATGAAATGACTAAATTTCTCATAGGTGTGTATGTGAGTGTGCCTGGTTATTCATCTATGTGGCCCTGCAATGGACTGGTGACCCATCCAGGGTGTACCCCTCCCCAGTTGCTTGTGACTAGCTGGGATGTGCTCCAGCAGACCCCTGTGATCCTGACCAGGATGAGCAGGCACAGAAAATAAATAGATAGACAACTGCTAGAATCAGCAAATGAGAACAAGATGTTCATGAAATCTTATCAAAAGAAATATCAGTCTGAGTCCAGCTGAAGGAATATCTCTTCTCTCTCAGAGTCAAATGGTTTGACTTGCTCCAGGATCATTTTCAATGTCTGATCAGGGTAGTAAAATAAGTCATCTTGGTTTTTCAGTTGACAAACTGGGAGTCAAAGTTTGTCAGAGCTTGGAGGCTCTTTTGAAGCAGAAAAACCTCCCCCACCCTGATCTGAGTAAAGAATGTGGTTAGCTAGGGCATGTCTTCATCCAGATGATCAGGTAGTTGGTGCTGCATTTACAAATGAAAGGTGGCTAATTGAAGGCTGTTGAATTAGTCATTTCGAGCCACCCAGCCATTTGGCTGTGCTCTGGACGCTGCAGGGGGAGTGAAAAATCCTGGGCGTTCTAGTGTTAAATCATAAATGTTTTATATGTCAAATAAAAGAACTGCAGTTGAAAATAAAACTAAACAAGTAATTTGAAGAGTATGCAGGTTGGGCAAATTGCCGGCAAAGAAAAGGTGCTCTGGAGAAAGAATTATTTTAGGTGTTTTGGAATGCTGTTTTTTGTTCAGCCTGGAGCCAGTAAATGTTAGTTCACCAGACACATCTACCTCTTCTCCTTGTGCAGATGGACCCACATGAAAACATCCTGTTGGGTACCCTGGATATCAAGAACGACATGGGTGTCACAGAGCTGGCTTTGGGCCTCAATGACCCAAGAAATACCATGTTAACTTATGACAGCTCAAATCTGCAGTACCGCAAAGCGGGCTTAGCCAGGCACAACTTTGGCCGGAACGCGCTGGACCGCCATATGACTCAGAAGAAGAGCCGGCTACGGAGGCGGGCTTCTCAGTTAAAAATCACAATACCTGACCTCACTGATGTAAACTCTATTGACAAATGGTCACGGATCATCTTTCCGACAGTTTTTTCTTTTTTCAACATTGTTTATTGGCTTTATTATGTAAATTAGGAGGGAAAGCGTCATGAGTCAGGGTAGGAACAAACAGCAACATGTATCGCTTCTTTCTTCATCCTCTTTGTTTTATTTTTATATTTACGTTACTCTGATACACTAAACTCAGTTGTTATATTCCAAACTAGAGCCAGGATGTAATGGAATTGAACATTTACCGGCTAACATGAAAAAGAGACTTTATACATAAAAGGTGCCTGTTCCTAAAAAATTATAAATATTGCATATTTTGTGTATCTCGTAAACTTTTGTTGTTTGAATTTTTATGTTCGTCTTTTTTTTTCTTTTTACATACTTACAAAATACTTAATTGCCAAACTCTAAGAAACATGAATTAGTTTATATTAATCTTACTTACTGAAACTGAAATAGAAAAACTGTCATAGTTTTCAGGACATTAACTCTTTTCTAAAAAGAAATTTGACAAAAATTGTAAAGTTTTTGCATTTGTTTAACTTTATCCTACTAATGTATATTATAACATGTAATGGCCTGAAATACACTTTTACTGTGTCAAGTTGTATAAAAAAGTTAAAACTTTTTAAAGTGAATTCTCTTTTACTATATTACCTTTGAGGTTGTATCTAATAATATCCAAATACTATTTACCATTGTATTGAACAGAAGCAACAGTCTACATCCAAATATTGACAGCAGGTAAAGAATAAAACTTTTCCTGAAAAGCGAAAGAAAAAAAAAGTTTTCATATGTGAAATATTCATATTAGCTATTCATTTGCAACATTTGATTTTACATCAGTGCACATGTATACAATAGAAATATCTACATAAAGAGGAAAAATCCCGAAAGTTTATATGAAAATATCCCTGTAAAGCATTTACTACAAAAAAAAGAGAAAAGGTACTTGTTTTTATAGATTTACTCTTTTTTAATTTAAAACACAAAGTACAGATTCGTATCTACTAAAACAGCACTTTAAAAATGTGAAAATATTTTGTTGTAACAATAAAACACGGTGCTGAAAGTATACAAACACAAAAGGGCAATGAAGAATAGAAAGATCAAAATGTCAGAAAGCACAAAAAAATACAGTCATTGTACATTTTCTTTATCTTATCTGTAACAAGTATCAGTAATATTTAAATTGTTCTTCTTTCCAAGGATCTTTTAGGGATATATTTAATTTATCTTCCTATCCAAATCCCACAATAGGAGAGCATTACCCTAAAATATCATCTTAAACAATAGATTCAAACTTTCCACTTTATGGTAGCACCACCCACCATCTCAGCATCTATGAAATTCTGTTGGTCCACAGCCCACAATGTCACACTTTTACAATCAAGGCAACAAATATCACCATGGCTGCATTTTTCTTCATTCTTTTATTGATTTATTTCATTTAAAACAATAAATATTCTAATGTTCTAGCATCAGGTGGGTGTAAGGCGACACAGTTGAAAGGAAGAGAGCAACTTTATATCAATTGAGCTCAGTAGTGTAACATTAATTATCTGATTTAATTAAGACAATATATGTTTGTCTTTCAGTGTAGATATTCTTTTCAATAAGTTCATTTTTCTTTCTCTCTTTCTCCTACAGAATTTAATTTAAGCCCCTCTTCATTGTTCAATTTCAAAATAGTAAAATATACAGATGTTTTCCTTTTGCCATTCTATCCAGTGCGTTTGGAATCACAAACTTTTTCAAATGTATACCAATGTACTTTTAGATTTTCCTATGAGAGCAGTAAAATCCTGAGGATGTTAAGCCTGGTAGTTTAACAGAAAAGTGATCTAAAGCCATATAGACTGGACAATACCTCCTCTCATGTCTGGTGCTAATTGGACTTCAGATAATGTTTTGCATTTGCAAAGAAAAATAATGTACATGTAAAGAAACAAAATACTGTAACATATTCAAAACATCCCAAAGGGTATTGTTTGTGTGTATCTAAAGCATCAACTTTGTCTTGTTTATTGTTTTAGAACCCACAACAAATGAAACTAACCGGATAACCTTTAAAGAGGGAATATTCTTTTTTTTAGCTACTGCTGCCTTACAAATACTAGGTTAAAAACTTCTAAACTGACAAAATTTTTTAACAAAGTACAAAAACTGTTTCCAGAGGACATTGGTCTATATCGACATGATGGCTGGCAGACTCATTGACATTTTCTTTGAATGATGGTATCATTCAGCTGTCAAGGGCACAACCATGGTAGAAAAGTATTGTTTTAGATCCAAGTCCATGCCTTTTAATGCCCAATTGGACAAACCTAAAAAAACCTTTTAAATATCCCGGTTCTTCAAAGGTCAACTTGGAGATTCCCACGTAAAAAAATATGATTTTACACCCAAATAAATATAGGTACAGTCAAACATTTTAAAGGCTTTTGCTTTATTTTTAATGATACTACCTGTGTTGGCTGTTTTAATCAATCTTTTCGATTTGAGTTTCAATTTTTGCCTATTTGTTGTGTGTGTTTGTGCTTGGAAGGTAGTGGATTCAACAAAACGATTGGTCTTGGCCAGTTCACCTTTTTCAGCTTATTGTTAAACTGGGGTCAATGTACTTCAGGCTTTTAGACTAAAACAAAAAACCCCAACAGATTGACTTCAAAGTCACTGCATTGTGCATTGAAAAGCACCAAAATTGCCTAGAAATCTCAGAAGGTGTAACAGCCGCCTTCTGACCAAATAGATGCAGTAGAGCACAAAGTAGAAAACTGGCTATCCCTTTAAGTCACTTTTACATTCTGTACATGCTTTCTTGATTGCAGTATCTTAGGTCTATACTTCTACTGTAGGCTAAACCAGGCCAAAGTTTACTTGCTACTGAAGCAAGGAAATCTACTGTAGAGATGATTATCTATTGAAGAAATATTTAAGTCACTATTGACTTCATTCAACACGCCTTTAATAACAAAATTAATATTGTTTTCTCATTTAACCAGACCTTAGAGTTCACAAGAATCCCAGTGAATCTGTTATTGCTGAACAATACAGACAAGCTTGTCTGGCATCAACAACTAGACAACATGGACTCACAAGTCTTCCCATCTCCTTCTGCAGTGCTTTGTTTCACCATTTTTTTATTTTATTTTAAGTTTAATTTTAGTTTTAATTAGAATGTTTATTTAAATCCTTAGCTGCGTGCTGAAGTAGCAGCATGCTGCTGCCATGATTAATGTTAAAGCACAACTGCACTGATGGTGCAGCCTGTAGGATATGACCTCTTTTACAAAGATGCATTTAACCTTTTATCCCTGGAGAACATTGTTAAAAGGCCAAAAAATAGTCTCTTTTTAAAGATATAAAGAATTACAGGATAACGTGATGGTAAAATGTCCAAAGCAATCCCTGAGATCTAAAACCAAACTTTGATCAAATTTATGAGATTTTTCAAATTACTAGTGCATTAGCCTTTGTTTTTGACATATATTTCTTTTTAATTTAAATATATTTTGATAGAAAATGCTTTTAGACAAAAAATACTCTAACTTCACATACATAAATATCAAAATCTTTAGTTAAATTTGATAAGCTTGGAAAGTAAGAAAATAAGTCTTAGAAAGATTCTGCCAATTTTGTTGATTTTGGTGAGGTTGTTTTCATCTTGAACTTATTTTTAGAGCTTATTTAAGTACAACAAAACTTACTTGACAACTTTAGAATAGAAAGATATAATTCAAAATAAACAAAAGCGTTTCATGGATTAGTCAACGTGTTCATAATCCAGTTCTATCAAAATGAATACATTACATTAAATATTGCTTTACTCTATAATTTTGTTATGTAGCGCAATATTTATTTATTACAACGCCCCCTACAGTTAGGTTTCTGACTAAATCGTTTACGTATTTTCCCAAATGGACCATGTAAATAAATCAAAAGAGAAACCCTCATTTTTGAACTTTAAAAACTGCGCCTCTGATGTGTTATGTCAGTGCAATACTTGAGTCTTCCAAGTTTTTGATTTATTTTTCAGATTTAGGTACTTATGTCAATGAGAACATATTGATTTTAACAATGTTTTAAATTTCTGGTAAAAATAATGTTTTGTTTCGTTTAGATCATTAGATCGAAACTGATAGGTGTAAGAAAGCTAACTAAATAGGGTATCTAAGATAAGAGCATAATTAAAAATAAGAAGGAAGAGAAGCCAAACTAAGAATCGTAGAAAACAAGAACAGAATCCATCTTAAATATGTATATATAAGGTTTAATAACATCCATAAACTGGAATTTATTCCCAAAAAAATGAAGAAAAGATAAAAAGCATTTAATATAATTTTTGTTTTAATGCAAATAATGATGTGAATCTCTGTAAATAGTTTATTTTTGAAAGCTTAACTGTATTTTTCTTTGTTTTTTTGCTATTGCTTAAGTCTTTTTTCTCCAAAGAATAAACAAGTATTCTTGAATGTAGGTGATTTCTTTGCAGGATACATTCGGGTTGGCACAGTTATGACCTTGCACCAACAATTAGCTGAATAAATGTATGCCATCTGTATTTCAAACACCCATGCAGACACAAAGCCACATAAAAGGGGAAAGTAAAAAAAAAAAGTCTCTCACACTTTTATAACTAAAAAGAAGCATTTTAATTTTCCTTTTTTCCCCAAACTCTTAGTCTATTAATTTTTTTCACTGTTTTTTAACACACTGAAATGACATGAACTTGGTTTTAAGCACAGTCATAACATCCTAGTCTTTAACCCACTGCTGCCAAAGTTCAATCAAAAACGGCTCCAAACAGGTCTATTTCTTAACCTTTACAAAAATACTCTGTTTGGTATTTTAAAGTCTATCTGAGTGTGAGTGTCCACAAGTGAATGTTGGCTAGACGTTTCCAAAGCAGTTCTGCAAGTTCTGCTCCATGAGTTCAACACTTTGTATGTTTTTGTATATCACAGTGCTCTTTTTGTTGCATATATTTTTATACTTCTATATATGTGTGTTTAAAAAAAAAATCACTGTTGTTAGGAAAAGCCTCCTGGATTCATTTTCTTTCTTTTTTTGCCATTACATTCTTTTTCAAGGACACAAAACCTTTTATGACGTATTAAGAAATATTTCCATGTCTACTGTGTGAAATGTCAAGCTAAAAGTTTGTCTGATTGGTTTTGAACGTATTTTCTTTCCCCCCCACTCTTGGAACGTTGCGGTTTTAATCAAGGTTTGATGATTTCAGAAGAGAAACGTTTAAACGGATAGACTGACCAACAAGACACATCTCAGTGACTGTATGTTTGCACACATTTACAGAACAAGCCTTAGACTCCTCTACTGGACCTCACCTGAAGCAGTTTTTTACCCTTTCAGAACCCATCACCTTGAAAAAAAAATAATAATGTGCCACTCACAAGAACATCCCCAGAAGAGCTGAAAAAGCTGTATGTTTTTATTATAGAAAAATACTGGGAATTCCTGGATTGTCAATAAATATTGAATACACTTCTGAATCTCTGTGTTTATTATTTATGATTACAATGGTATAAAATCTGCATAAATTATATGTTTTTATTCTATGCCAAACAGATTTATAGCTATATATATTAATTCCAAAATATTTATACACCCTTTCAGTGCTGAAAACACAGACAGTTTTGTTCTGCTAAAAATACTTGTGTATTAAATTTGTTCTTTGGTCATGCAGTTTGTAAATACACTTTAAAATTACAGCACGGTTAATCTCTGTCCAATATTAGGTCTACTGAATATTTTGAACATTCCAAGGTGTTTTGGTGTTAATAAGCAGCACAGTAGATGCATCTACAAATTTCACCTAATTAAAGTCAAGAAAAAAAGCCGACTACTATACTGCCATACCTGTAGCCTATGACAAATAACTTTGGTTAAAAAATTAAACCTGTTTTTAATATCAAGTAGCATGAACTTCCCACATTCTCAAATGTATATTTCAGAATGCAAAAACAATTTAGGAATTTCAGTTTGTCCAGATTTTCTAAATATACACGGTAGTATTAAAAAAGGGAACAACAATCTCTTGAACCTTAAAAAGCTTTAGAAAGCCTTTATAGCGAACAGTATTGTTGGAGTACAAGGCTCACCAAATTCTAAGGCTTACAATATGAATTAGCAGAGAATGAAGACTCTTTTTATACATAATGCACACCAGATTATAGGGAAAATGTAGCAAATCAAAAAGGATATATAATGGGGTATTTATCAAAGGTTCCAAGAGGTAAAAGCCAATTGAGTTGATTTTTAGTTCTAGCAATTTTTTTTATTTTTATTTATTTAAGTGAGACAACAGAACAGCAAAACAAGACAAAACAACAAACACTTGAAAAAACAGATCTGACAAAGACAGAAAAGTTTTTTTAGTTTTTTTAAACTGTGTTGTTACACATGTACAAATCTTTATCTGCAACAACCAGCCTTTGCAGACACAGAGCACACAGAGAGTCAAATTTATTCAGCTCACTATCAATAATTCTCATTATTATTTAGTTGAAACACATAAAATATAAAACTATACATTTGCTTTATCTCTTCATGATGTTATAGCACAGAACCCATCACTCTGCAGTTGACGTAAGGTTTGAGAATCTATAGTATTGCAGCTTTGCAGTTCACCATAGTTTTATTAAAGCAATTGACAGATTTGCGTACCACAAAAAATAAATTAGTTCATGGTCAGCAAGTCAAAATTTATACATAGTGAATTATAAGGCGCACAATTTTTGAGATTAAATGGTTTTAGGCACAACTATCCCAAAAAATACAGTAGATGGTGTCGGAATTTTATATTTTTTTATTTGTTTCCCAAATGTTCACTATTTAACAAAAAAAAAAAGGGTAACACTTCAAATTAAGATTCCTTAACAAGCTTTGTTAACACATTAACAAGCATTATAACAGAATTTTTTGGGTGTTAGTAAGACATGTATTAGTACAATAAGTCTAAAAAGGTTTATTAAATTACTTAGTTAACACATTTACAAGCATTATTATTAGGATGTTTTTAAGATGCTAATGATACATTTATTGATATTATAGATGCCTAACAAATGTGTCTGTTAATAAGCTTAATACGATTTATTAACAACCTTTGTTAACAAATTAAGAAGTATTATTATTGTTTGGGGTTCTAGTAAGACATTTATTAGCATTATTGATGTCTGACACAAGCCTAAGTGTTCATAAGCTTAATAAGTTTTATTAACTAACTTAACAAATTAATAGGCTTTATTAATGTGTAATATGCTAATAAGATATTTATTAACATTATAGATGTCTTGCAAATACCTAACATCTAAAGTCAGTGTTAAGGAATCTTAATATAAAGTGTTACCAAAAAAAAACAAAAGTGCCTTCAAAGTAATTATGAAACTCTTTCTTGGAATAAAATCCATCATACAATTGTCTTTTTTAAATACCCTGATTAATTATAAACTGTCTAAATCTAAACATTAGCCATTTATTCACTTGTATACATAATATTCAATGTCTGAGATCTAAACATATTTTAAACATCAACTGAAGTAGAAAGATTTGGACCTTTGTCAGTCCCCCTTTTCATGTCCCTTTAATGATAACCTAAGGAGACAGTCAGAGGACACACACTCCTTCAGCATTCTAGACAGGCATCCCATAAGCCAAATCATCTGTACAGAGATCTTTCTCTGGGATAGAGACGTGCACGTAAACATACAGTACTTGAAGCCAAGTTGGCCTGAGCTCAGCATCCTAAAAATAAATGATCAATTTTCCTTACCAAGACATTTCCATCTTTTTAGCTTGAGTAGGTGTACAGTAGGTTTTCCGTAATACGTGTTCAGTAGAATCAATTCATTTTTAGTGCTTTTAATACTATTTTCCTTTTGCATAAAAGTATTTACAACACAGCTTGATTAAATGTTAAGGCTCATTAATTTATATCTAGATCAAGTTTACTTCATATTAAAAATGTATTGCATTGCTGACTAGTTATTTATCAGTATATGATATGCTGGTACCTCTGCCATCACTTCTTCCGAACATACCGTAAACACTTTAGGGATTTTTATCACGTTCTCCTGTCCACTCCATACTCATGTGGTATTGCTGCATATCAGCATTAAGTGAATATAATTTGATTTTACTGTATTTAGAATGTGTAATATTCTGTTTAAAATGAAACTGATTACTTTGACAACCAAAACAATTACTTTTCATTCATGTCAGAAAGGCTCCATAAATGGCACGATAACTGACGATAGATTTTCTGTAGACGTGCCTTAAAACTGTCACATTGTCTCATTATGCAAATGCTCCCCTAACCTCTGCTTCTATTTATTTAAAAAATCCTCCAAATCAGATTTAAGCAAAAATACAAAATAATATCATACCAGCATCCAGTAGTGGTGGAATCAAAAATCCAGGAGTTTGGGGCAGAATAAAATTTAATGCATCAGAACTAAAACAGACAGATTTTAAAAGAAAAAAAAATAAGGTCCTCTTAAACTCCTGGATGTCCTGATTAAACTCTACTGTTTTATTATACATATATATATTATATATGTTTTATACACTATTCTTGTGTATTTTTGTATACATAATTATTTGGGTATTTAGTATTTATTTTTTATGTGTTTATTATATGTATTTATTTTCTAACTTCAAAATTTCTAACCGTCTATCATCAAATAGCTTTAATTCCCTTAAGGTTTTTTGTCTGCAAAATTGTCATGATCAGATCAAGGTGGACCCAGATGCTGCAACCCGGAAGGAAGAGGCAGGTATGTGAAAAGGTAAGTGACTGGTTTTATTTTGAAGGGGCTAGCGGATCCAGTAGGGGAGAGCGGCGTGCAGCTTGACAGCGGCTCGTAGACCAAGGTGAGCACGGAGATCTTACAGCGGTGTGACCGGAGCTCACGGCAGTGGCGTGAATGGAGTCTTTTGACTGCGACGTGGCTGGAGTTCTTGGCGGAGGCGTGGCTGGAGTTCTTGACGGTGGCGTGGCCGGAGTTCTTGAGGAGCGTGAGGGATTCAGCTTCTGCTCGCGTCGGCTGAGGACTCTGGAGACTCTCGTGGGAAAGGCAGACCTGAAGCACAGCAACAGAAGGTAAGCGAGGCAACATGACACAGAGGGCCAGACAAGGCATGAGGTGAGTTTAGCACCATCAGGTTTAACGATCTGGCGAAGAATGCTTGTGGTGAGTCTCCTTAAGTAGCAGGTGCGTGGATGAGGTGATGAGTCACAGCTGAGAGTCTGGAGCAGAGCTGGGAGGGGGAGGAGTCTGACAGGCCACCATGACAAAAATACATTTTATAGCTAATCACTGAATACACTTACATATTTTAACACTTAACATTAATGGTTCCACTTTTTTTTTTTTTTTTACAAATGATCTATTTTGCCTGGTTTCAATCTCATTGTACACACAGGTAGTAACATCAAAGGTATTTTTTCCCCTCTGATCTCATCTTAAAACTTTGAGAAAGGAAGTCAGAACATCACAACCGCATGAAAAACGGGAGCAACACAAAGTAAAAACAACCAATGTACATTTCAATACAGTAAGGATGATCAACTCAACTAAATACAGCTGTGAATAGTTCAACTTTGGCAACACACCTGGTGTGACTGGCATGGGGAACATAAAGTCAGAAAACAGAAGATAATCCTAGAAAACCTGATGGAAAAATAAACCAAACAAGAGAACAATCGTCCTTTGAATTATTGGTGCTAAAGTGCATTTTTCTACAGTCAAATGAGACCATAAAAACATCAGTGAAATAAAATAACACATGGCTTTTTTTTAAGACTAGAATCTCAAACTGGACTTTAAGGCACAGCAGTGAAAGTGCCAGGGTTTGAGGTTTCTGAGCAGCATTAAGACTCAAGAGTTATCGTGAATATATTTTTTAAATCCACAGTTAACAACATATAGGAAGATAATTAAAGCATATAAATGTATGACCAAATTAGTAAGAAATACCCCCTTCAGAGAACAGAGTTTTTGCAGAGATTTTTGTTTAATAGTTGCTGTCTCTTTATTTAAGAGGATTAAAAGCTTCTGATGACTGAATAAAAGTATAAAGTAGATACCTAGATCCTCTGAGTAAGGAAATTTTGAGCAAATTTGCACAGACTTTACATAGAGCCATTATAGCATAAAAATAGATCTGCGAGTGCACGGCATGATGTATGACACAGAACTGGAGGCAGGCCTGGCATAGCTATAAAGACATTAGAGTCTAATGCAGGAGAAACCTTTTCATCTTTCACCCACAACACCCTTTTTAGTCAAAAGCCACCGTCTTCCTTTTCAAATGAAACTGTAGAAAGGGAAGTGCTGTTTGCTCAGCCATGAATTCAGACAAATAGCGTTGGGAGGGTTGCCTCACTCTTGACCATTTACTGAATATGATAAATTCTCTATTTTTGCATGTTTGTTTGTTTTTTAAACCCAGCATTCCTTGTGTCATTTTGTACAAAACACACTTTAACGTAAATACTCTTGGGAAGAATGACACATTTTTTTGCAGCTCCTTTCTCCATAATCTAATAAAACATGCATAGATTGTGACCGTACATTGCTTTTCGTGGTCTGATTCTCTGTTATGCAGTAGTTACATTTTAAGAAACCCTTTCTCTGACTTGATGAGATGTGAGGATACAGATATGTCATGTAGATAACATAAAAAAATCAACTCAAGCACACCAAAATCTTAAGGTGTGTCTTGCAACTCTCTTTGAGGCTGGTAAGTCATGAAAATGGAATATACCATTGCCTACCATGTACCATGCATGTGGTAAGTGTATTGTAAAGTATTTTTAGGGTAAGTTGCATGGACTTACGATGTACAGGTGCTGTCTTACAGTATTTTTACACTATGCTCTAAGCTAAGCGTTAGTGAGATGCATGTACTTGGTCCTTACTGACCGTTTGCAGGTGATTTGTAAGTGTCTGTTGGACTCCTAGAGGATGACCACGTGAACTATGCTCTGATTGTGAAATTTCCTTGACATTAAAATGTCCACAAGGTTGTGGAAGGTTTCCTGAAAAGGCTGTGGGGGTTAAATGTGGGGTTGAATTTTGTTTTTTTAATTGATAAGGTGTGCCTGCATCTAACGTTTTTGCACAATACGGACTGTGGACCACCTGTGTACCCCATGCAGGTTTGCCCATTTTTTAACCGCAAACTGCCCAGTCCACTTGTAAGGGCAGTTGTGACTAAGACATTAGTTGCACATTAGGGTAAAAAGCTGCAAAATTTGATTCATGAATCATCTTTACACCCACCCGTTAAAATCATTATCTCTGACAAAGAGTCTGACCTTTATTTTCTTGAATTTCAGTTTCTTTTTCAGTCCTTTCAGTGTGGTAACAATGCTTAGCCACATAACAAGGCTGTCTGACAAGGTTACAAGAATTACTTAAGAGTAGCACACAGAAAGCTTTAATGGATGCACCTAACTTGTGTTTACTTAATTTGACAGTCTTCTCCACTGGAGCTGGGGTGCTGAGCTGAGCTCTTTCTGTGAGCGATGCAGAACCAGGCTAAAGATGGCAGATTAAAGCTTTGTTCCTCTTTCTTAATTTACTTTTCTCTTTCAGAAACCTTCAAGAAACGTCTTTAATTCCTCTGTCTCTGCCTCTCTCTTCCCCTGTATATGTGTATCTCTGGTTAATTAGAGGGAATATATGTTAATAGGACGCTGCTAGCAGACTAATTAAGATTCTGATTAGAGCAAAGATATTGTCAGCCAGTCTCAGTGTGTGCAGCTGCGTGTCTGAGGGTGTGCGTGCCTCGCCGTTGGCTCGCAATCACCCGAGCTTTAACAACAGGAACAGATTATACGACGCAGTGCATCTGCTTTGTTTTCTGCGGAGCAAATGTGACAGATTTTTTCCAGGGTTGGTGCTTTATTAGCTTTATTGCTATTATACTATAATAACATGACATTTTCCTAATTATCCAAAGAACGGGAGTTTATTTTCAAACAAGCTGGTAAAACAACATTAAAAGTCTGGATTTTGATATGAGTGTGAAAAATTTTATTTTTTCAGTCATCGTTTCCTTTTAAGTCTGTGTGTATTTGTGCTTTTCAGTTGTTTTTTTTTGTCCCCTGACCACCTGTCATGTTGACCACTGGATGCTAATGTGTAAGGATGAATAAAAGAACATTGGATATTGTTTGTGCCAATGATATAAAGAGAAACAAACAAACAAACAAGTCATCCACTGTTCCTATTTAATACCAGCAAATTGGAATAAAAACTGCATATGAGCAAACTACTAATTTGAGACGTGGATTGGTCACAGTTTAGTTGATCTGAAAAGGCATCTGGCATAAAAAGTGTCTCATTCTCCTCATATTGTTAACCTCTAGATTGAATAGGACATACACAAATGAAAAAAAACTTTTAGTGGATAAAATAAGGACAATGGGGAAAACTTTTCAGACACGCATAACTGAAACAAATATTTGTGTATGATTTTGTTTGTTTCTCTACACATTTCTCTTGAGTAAACCAGCTGGTATATGGTTGCACGTTCTTATGAAAAATGGGTGATGCTGTCGCACGGTGCCCTTACACCCCATTCTAGTCATTAGTGTCTACTGGCTCCTTACCGACCACGTGCGAATATGCATGCACAGAGTTTGCATATGATACGCAAATGCCTGTAGGATGCCTGTAGTACGCTGACACAAACTACACGCTGATTGTCTTACTCCAAACAACACGCCGGTGTCTCGCCTACTTTACCCCTTACTTGCCCTTGCATGTTGTTGAAGTGTTCAGTAAGACCCGCAGCATGCCTCTAGTAAAAAAATATAAACGTTTTTGTTCCACTGACTCACTGAGCGGTCAATGATTATGATATTTTGTTCAGGCTATCTACAAGCCCTGCACATGTTTTTCCCATTTTTCCCCCTCAAACAGCGTATATTCACCTTTAAGGGCAGTTGGGACTGAGGCCTTTTTTTATTCATCTGATGTGCTAATAGCTTTGCCATCGTTCAACTGAATGGATGAATTACTGCATTTAACAAATTCAAATTTTTTTTATAAAATTGCTATCTTATTGGTTTAGTACACAATTACCTTTTTAGCTGTTCATTTAGAAACTGTCCACCTCAGTGTCAAACATTGAACCAATATTTATCCCATTAAAGTAGCAGTATCTCATTTTTTCTGCATTATTTCGAACCAAAAGGACATTAAAAGAATATTAGTGAGGAAATTTGTTTTTTTTTATTAATTCAATCATGAGTTTTACATTTTTCTGTACACTAGCTGTTGTAAACAACTTGTTTGTGTTGGTGCGTTTTATAAGTGACACCAAAATAAATTAAATGTACCATAAACTCTAAACCTTTGATTGCAGTCTGCAGACATATCCGATCCGAATAATCCTTGCCAACAAATTGCACTGCATTTTTTTCTGACAAAGAGCTTATTGTGCTGCCCAGTGAGTGACCAAAGAACAAAATGGCTGCTGGGAGAAAAATGGGAGTAATGTTAGTTTGAGAGCAGCGAGCCAAACCTTTACAAAAGACTACCCGACTACACTCTCAGCCTTGCCTTTCACAAAGCTTTTTCCTTTGGAGCGTTGCAGACCTCCCACTGTCCAATCTCCTGTCATTTTACCCTCTCTGTCAAAATCACATGTCCACAACCCAATGAACCTATCTTTAATGTCTCTAGTATTGGTTTCCTTCTGTTTAATCCCACCTACGACACAATGTCAGGTCATGCCTGCTGTCTCCATGAGGCTTTCAATGGCCTTTCAAATCTTCAGTTTATAGCTCATTCTGTCGTTCATCAAAAAGGGTTTTCAAACCTTTACTGGAATAGAAATAATTGGCTTGAACGGAAAAATTCAAATCCCAGGAAGAGTAAAAAATAAGAAATGTTCCATTTTAATGCATCCACTGTAAACAGAGGGAACCATCAAAACATACAAGGTAAGCTGGGCCAAAAACATTGACAAACTCAATTTATTAGACAATTTATTAGAATTTCTTCAGTTTCCAGGAAATTCTGGACCTGTTTGGTCATGCATATGAATCAAGTGCCCTCCGATGTTAAACATTTATCACACAAGCATAACCGCAATAGCATGCTCAGTTTGATAAATGTGGTTCCAACCGAGCATGAAAGATGGTTGCTTACAGTTTTAATGTAAATGGGTCATTCCTCATAAAGTGAATGAGGCGGTGTTTATGGGAAAAAAAAGGAGTCAAGCGTTCCCTGAAGAGTAACATTACATAAACACAACAGCAAAACATGTCAGACAGGTTCATTGGGTCTGTTTTTATCTAAAAGTGCTATTTTCTCAAATGTTTCTTTGTTCTTTTTTTTTCTTTTTTCAAAAATCCCTTAAAACCAAACATTTCTGTTTTTAAAAGGTAAAAAACATTTGAATTCCATTTTCAAGTCAACAGAAGATGTTATTCAGTTTACAACTGATTTAAAGCAGTTAAAACAGTAAATGTTGAAGAACATTTCAAAACAGACAGTTTAGATACAGTAACAACTTAGCTTCTCCCAGATTTGGAAGGACCAGAAGGTTCCAAACTCAAAATATCTGCATGTAAAGTAAAAAAGAAAAACAAAACAAAAAATGTCCCTTTAAACATTTGATCTTAAAGATGTGAATAATTGCATTATATCCCCTTATAAATGTAAATGAAAATACACATTTCACTTATGGTATGAAGATTTATTCTTTAACATTTATAGCGGTAACATTAGGGATGGGTATCGTTAAGGTTTTAACGATACTACTACTCTTATCTGTACTCTTATCGATACTTTTTGAGGACGGAAATAAATAAATAAATAACAAATTAAGAACATAAAGTGTTTTATTTCCTCACTATGCAACAACATTGCTTTTTTTAACAAAACATTTTATACATTTTATACATGAGAATGTTCCAGACAGGATATTTATTTAATTATTTAATCTAATTGTTTTTATTATCTATGAGTGTGATGTTTCCTTTGATCTTTTGTCCATTTTCCACAACCTTGAATAGACTTTTCTGTCTGTCAAACACCAGAATTAAGTCAAGTTAAGTTAAATGATGGAAACAAATTCACTTTGATGCAGACTCCTTTCTATTTTGCCAACTCCATTTATTTTTCTTTAAATCCAGTAAACCCAATAAATGATATTAATTTAACGGATGACAACTATCATTAGTTATTAATTATTATTAAGTATTCGGAAGTGGCTGATAGTTTGTCGCGGGTCTGGAATCATAAGCGGTGAGTCTAAGCCCCGCCTCTCTACCTGTTTGTTGTATGCAAACTTAATAATTTTTATGCAGAAACGTTAGTTCTTAGTCTAGGGCGCTCACGTGTCCCCTATGACATCGCCACTGACTGTGTGTGCGCTGCCTTGTCCTGTGTGTGTGCGCACACGGCGCGTGCTGTCTGAACAACAGCCCCGCCCCCCGTGCACACAAATAGACAGACAGAGCTCTCCGCTTCAACGAGAATACCGAAATTAATATCATCATTAATTAACGGAAAATTGACTGACTTGGTGAGTTAAATATGGCAGATAGCGCTTATATTTTGTGGGACACAAAAAAGAAAAAGAAAAAGTAACTCCCCAGTACCGATAGCAGAACCGTTCAGGTCAGATCTTAACGATACTGCGGTCTTGAAGAATGCGGCCCCGGGGCTGCTTCAATACCGGGGCACGGTACCCATCCCTAGGTAACATACTACCAAGAATACAGTTACAAAGAAATGTAAAATTGCAGCAAAAGGTTAAAAATGTTTGGAAGCTGCAAATTTACCCATTTTCTCATGGTAACATCTATCACGGCATCTCAGAAAACATGTTTTTTTTCTTTTTCTCATGTCATCATGACAAGATAATAAATTTTGTTATTTCAGAATACCAAGATGACGAAGAATGTAATTTTTTTTTCATTATTCTACAATCCGCAGCAAAACAAAGCAGTTTGTAATAGAAAAGATCAAAAACCAGATAAACTGATCAATTTATGATTGATTACATTAATCGTTATCTAACTCAAATGGAGATTGTGATGAAGTTGTCAGTCCTAAACAATGTCCAAATCCATAATTGTCAATTGAGGAGAGTGTTGGTGCGGCTACGCCTGTGCAGACGACTGCAGTTCAGTCATTCTCCAGTTGTTGTCAATATCATTGGTGACCAGAAGAGACGACCAGATCGTCTACGTGGCAACAAAGTGATGCATGAGAGGGGAAAGCTGGAAAGACTGCATATCACTCAGGGATTTGTCTACGAGATTCAGTCGTCTCTGATTGCTTTATACAAATTGTGAAAAGATGATCAAGAAAAATCAAGTATTCAGCGTTCTCATGCTAAGAAAAGTAGTATCTCTCAGTCTTGTGATCACTAGAAAAAAACGTGTTTTCTTTTGATAACAAGACGATTGATGTTTTAATGAGAAAACTGAAAAGAAAGGTTGATGTTGCTATCAAAAGTGTTGTTGTTAAAACCATAAACTAATTTACAAGTCATCAAACACTCAGATACTGCCTAGAAGAAATCCGGCATTACTATAAAGTGGGTATATTGACATCTCAGCCAAAAATGTAAAATAAGTCTGAATGTGACAGTTGTCAAGTGGAATTGGGAAGCTTGCTGCAGAGGTTGCAAAACGTATCCAAGAATAACAGGCCATTAAATAGACTTTCACTGCACGTGTAATGTGTTTGTTTGTTCAGCTGCTCTGTGGGCAAACAATGGCTTGAGATTGCACCAACACAAATGTAGAAAGTATTCTGGGCCGTTCCCTGGTCTTTGTGTCTATACTCTTGCATTTAAAGGCATTCATGGAGTATTTCAGGACAAACGAGCAAATCAATACATGTAGTAAATAACAGTAACCAAATAATCAACATTACATCCCTCAGTTATGATGAGGAAATTTACACCCACGATTCCCCACTTCCCATGACTCTTAGGGGCTTAAGGCGGGGCTAACCCCTAGGTCGCCACACTTTTGTGCATGTTTAAGAAGGAGCAGCAGTGGAAGGAGTGGAGAACGGGAGAGCAGCTCTCCTCTCCTTCCGCCTGTGTCGCGGCAGCAATATAGTAGTAACAGGGCTGGTTGAAAAAACATACCATTAAAAGAGAGCAGCGGCGAATTAAAAGCGCGCGCCTCTGCGCAGCTCGTGCACCAGAAGTTTCCTTCCACAACAATGACACCCTGTTGCTCCGCGGACACCTCTGCGTTCCGCCCTTGCCTGCGGGCTCCTTGTCTCTCCCTTCCTATTGTAATATTTGTGGGGGTCCCACCAGGGCAGGTGTAAAACCTGTGTCAGGCCACAAGAACCACACGAGATTTCGTGTTACAATTACATTCTTTAATGATTACGAGACCAACAACAATCCATCTCCAAACTCCTCCAAATACAACCTAAAATGTCCGAGGTGTAAATAGGACTTAGCTCGTGCAATCGACAAGACCTGCCCCCGGGGTGTGAGCTCCAGCACCGTCCGACTCCCCGGGGTATGGCTGCGCTGGGCGGCGGTGAATGAATTCCGTGTGCAGAAGATTGCAGCGTCCAAAGGCAGTACCTTGAGTGGAGCAGCGGCAACCGGCTCACTTCTAGTCCCCGCCCTATTCTTCTTCCAGAAGGCACTTAGCCCCCCTTCCTTGCGTACACACACTCCTCCCTTGCTGACTGTCTTCACCGCCGGCAGCCCTAACCAGCAGCGAACGGCACCCTCCCTCCAAGGTTTGAGTGGCCAGCTCCTCTCGCGAGATTCTCCTCCCGGAGGCGCCCTGCAGTCCCTCCTTTATCAGTTTATTCCAATCAGTGCTCATGATGCTCACCGGTGCATTTCTCCCCGCCCCTCCTTGGCGAGCGGTAACTCCCATCACACTCCTCCCCATCACGGAAGAAAGGACTCCTCCGGGAGTCTCATTAAAACAGGGTGTAATCCTGGAACCGAGCAGGTGGCTTCCGTAGGCGCACAGGTCGCGCCTTTCCCCTCTCCCGTCAGCTGCCTCGGCAGATCCTGAGCAGGTCACAACCACATCCTCCAAGGTGCCGCTTCCCTCATCCTCCGATGGCATCCTGACTTGCTTTTTAGGGATCATCTTATGGGCCTGGGCGCCAGGCGTCTGGGGATGCCTCTGCTGCATCTCCTGGCCCTGAATGGCTGGTCCCCTCTGGCATTCGTCTTTGGAGGTCGGGGCTGATGAGGCTGCTAAAGAACATATGGCTTAATTCTGTTGAAATGCACAACACTCTCTGACCCTCCCTCAACTGGAACTACCCTATAAAGCCCTTCTGTGAGCCATTCATGAACTCTAAAGGGGCCATTAGAACGCCTCTGTAACTTGGCACACACCCCACGCTTTCTGGCTTTATTATGGACCCAAACCAACTCCCCCTCTGAGTAATATTGAAAATTAGCCATGAAATCATATGAATCTTTTTGCCGTCCTGAGGCTCGAGTTTGATGCCGCTTAACTGCATCCACCACAGAGTACAATGTCTCCTGTAGCCGCGATACATACTCATCTGCGGATGAAAAGGTCTCATGTTTATCAATATTCAACAATATGTCCACTGGCAGCACAATTTACTGCCCAAACAAAATTTGGTATGGCGTGAAGGAGGTGCTAGCATGAACACTGCTGCGATATGCGAGCATCACTTAGGGTAAAAGTGTGTCCCAGTTCAGTTGATTGTCTTCCACAAAAAGGGCCAACATTGACAGTAACGTGCAATTGAACCGCTTAACCAACCCATCAGACTGAGGGTGGTAAGGTGAAGTTCTAGATTTATGGATGCTCAAAAGACTACATAGTTCCTTAAAGAGCATAGACTCAAAATTACGACCTTGGTCCGAATGAATACTGCGAGAAGCTCCAAAGCGGCAAACCCATTCTTCTGTCAGCACCTTTGCTATTGACTGAGCTTCTTGGTTCAGTAGGGGTGTCGTGGGTCCCGTCCGGGAATGATTGGGCAGAGGCGCCAAGGTGAAAGTATTCTTGCTTTTAATCAAGAACAGAGCACACCAATTGCTCCACAAAGGCTGATCAACATCAGTTTCTTTCCTCCAACACTTCAACTTCTCCACTCAGACTCCCACACTGACAGCTGTATCTGGTTCTCTTTTTAAGTGGTAAGCCCCTCCTCCTGGGCGTTGCTCTCCATCAGTCCAAAGAGAAAATAGGGAGAAGTGTTTACAAAAACATAAATAAACATACAGAAATAAACAGTTTCATTCAAAGAAACATTCTGTGTCGTGTACAGAAAAGTAACAATAATCATCAATAAAAATAAATACAAACAGTGACCGATGCGTCACATGACCCAGGGTGTCCATGACCACTTCCGGGTTACTGGGTTACTTCCTGGTAAACAAACAAACAGACAGACGCTAATGTTAGCGTCGTGTGTGCTTCGTGTGAATGTATGCGCGGGGATTATGAATCGGCAACCTAGTGTGCACCCAGGGCTACCTGCAGAGGGAAAGGGACGGAATGAAAAGGGTAAGTTGATGTAAATGACGTGTTACCGGGTCCGTGCGTGCGCGTCAATGCGCACGTGTGTGTGTGTGCGAGCGTGTGAATGCGTGTGTGCCTGCAGCGGCAGCTGACGGTTCTACACCGTCACAAGGGGGAAGGCCTCTGTCCATTGGGAAAAATAATCACCGATCACTAGAATGTACTTATTCTTATTTGGTGTTTCAGGCAAATGCCCAAGAATATCCAGTGCCACCCGCTCAAACGGTCTGGATGGAACAAGAGTTTGCATGGGCGCACACGGCTGCTTCCCATGTGATTTGCGTGAAGCACAATCAACACATTCTCTCACCCAAGTCTTCACATCACGAAACCAACCTGGCCAATAGAATCTATCTTTCACTTTAGCTTGTAACCCTCTGCACCCCTAAGTGACCTCCAGTGGAAACGTTATGAAGCAGTCTCAAAACCTGAGGCACCATGGTCTTGGGCAGAACAACCTGAACGCAAGCAGCAGCATCAGAATTATCAGGGGGTATTCTCACCAACCTAGACTTCTGCACTTGCAGCTGGTGCCACACGGGGGAATACTTCTGCAACTCCGGAACATCCGGCAACAACCCTGCAGCTTTTGTTTTACGGTTAATTAACTCTGACAATCCTACATCTGCCTTCTGGGCTTCTCCAATCTCGTCCATTGCCGTCACATCCTCAGGCTCAGGGGATTGATTTTCCTGTGATATAGCACACACATTAACGTTCACTAAAGAAGATTTATTTGCTTCTGTTTGAGTGTGCCCAACACAGCCTGGCAACCGAGAAAGTGCGTCAGCCTTACTGTGTAACCGACCCGGCCGATGAACAATTTTGGATTCAAAGTTGGCCAGCTGCTCCATCCATCGAGCTAATTGACCCTCCAAATCTTGCAAGTTGTGTAACCAGCGAAGATAATTATGATCGGGGCGCAAAATGCACTCCTTCCCCGACAAATAATGCTTAAAATGTCTGGTAAATGTCACCATACTGAACAGCTCTTTCTTGGTGGTCGCATACTGACGCTCCTGTTTAGACAGAGCTCGACTGGCATATGCAACAACTGTCTCCAGCCCACCTTCCTCTTGTGACAGCACTGCCCCAATGCCTATATCACTGGCATCCATATCCAAGATTACCTGTTTCTTAGGATCAGGATAAGCCAGAACTCGGGCTGTTGTGAGACAAATTTTCAACTGGTCAAATGCCTTCTGACACGCGTCACTCCATTGAAATCATTTCCCCTTCTCAGCAAGTTGATGCAACAGTCTTGCAATATCTGCAAAACCTCTAACAAAGTGCCTGTAATATGATGCCAGACCCAGAAAGCTCTGCACTTCCACCACATTACTGGGCACCAGCCAACCGCCTCTATCTTAGAGGGATCAGGCATCACCCCATTAGAGGATATGACATGGCCCAGATATCGCACTTGAGTAGAAAACAAGTCACACTTAGAAGGTTTAACCTTGAGGTTTGCCTGCTTCAGTTTCTCTAAGACCCCCCCAAGGTGGCCCAAGTGTTCCTGGAATGACCGGCCAAACACTATGATGTCATCCAAATAAACCAAGCACGTTGTCCACTGCAAATCAGCAAGAATTAAATCCATCAGCCATTGAAATGTGCTAGGTGCATTACACAACCCAAAACTGAGGACGTTAATTTCAAATAGCCCTTGGCGAGTAGCAAACGCAGTTTTATGACGATGGTCAGGGTGCATTTCCACCTGCCAATAGCCACTAGCCAAATCCAAGGTGGAAAACCAACATGCTTGGCTAAGGCTATCCAAGGCGTCCTCAATCCTAGGAAGGGGATATGCATCCTTTCGGGTCGCCTCGTTTAGCTTCCTGTAATCCATACAAAATCTAAGTCCACCGCCCTTTTTCTTTACCAAAACCCCAGGTGCTGCCCACGGACTGCAAGACGGTTGGATTTTGTCATTGGCCAGCATTTGCTTCAGATTTTCCGCCACCTCCTGTTGCAGGTGCAAAGGTACTCTTCGGGGGTGCATTTGGATAGGTTTTGCATCACCTGTGTTGGTTTCCTGCATTGTCAAATGAGTCCTCCCCAAATCATGTTCGCCACAACTAAACACTGAACGATGGTGGGACAACAGCTGTCTCTTAGATTTTAGCTGTTCCTCGGAAAATCCTCTCCTCCAAACCGAACTGCTACATGAGTGCAGAAACAGTCGAAAGCTGCTGGCAATCCCCAAGATCTTTTCCATCGCCACCTTCTTCTATTGCAATGTCTGTGTGCAGTGTGCCAACTTTCATCCCACTCTTTAGTATAAGTGGGTCGCTGGTCACATTAATGACACGAATAGGCAAGGTACCCTGTTCGACGTGGCAGACTACACGAGCAACCAGCAGATCACAATGTTTTGCCAGAGAATCTGAGGGTTCCAACATTCCTGAGGCATAATCCCCCATCTCATTTTGCACCTGACCATACACAATGGCCTCACTACGTGGGGGCACTGTGGCGTCCGACTGTATGACCACAACTTTGGCTGCCGGAGACGGGTTTGAGGGGACTAAAGGGAAACATTTTCCCTTAATCTGACAAACGTTCTGCCCCAAATTGCCAACGGTACTATGTTTTGCTAAAAAATCAAAACCCAACAGTATCTCATCTGATGTTAGCTCAGACACCAAAAACTCAACGGGTAGGGTAAGTGCTGCAAGCTGACACAGTCTGCCAAGACCCCAAGACAACTAATTTTCCTCCATTTACTGTGGTGGCTTTCCCAACATAGTTTCCCAAGTCAGTCCCACCATTAGTGATAACTAACCACATGCTCTTCGATATAACAGAGCCTGACGCCCCCGTATCTATGAGTGCATGACAGTCAAACCCACGTATTTTTGCCTTGAGATAGCCAGATCCACCCATTAAGCTTTTAAAGGCCGCATTCCTCTTGCAGGTAGGCATTGGGTCCTCTGTGCACGCCCCTGTTAGTTTAACTTCACATATGGACAATCGCGTCTTAAATGTCTGGTACAGCCAACGTAACTGTTTTCCAGGTCTTTGATGAGTTCCAGCTCGGCAGCCAGATTAATGGCAGCCTCAAGTGTGGCGGGTTTGACACTCCGCAAAGTAACATGCAGGTCCCCCCTCCCCACATGAACAATAAAATGATCTTTAGCCAACATCTCCTGGGTTGTAAAATCTACGGAGGGATAAGCCTTAGCAGCAAGCCGTCGGAGTGCAACACCAAACTTCCTGACAGTCTCATTAGGCAACCTCCTGCGTGAAGAAAAGTTGGCTCTGTTCCAGTCCTCACTGTTGCAGGTGTCCAAACACCGACTCATTGCCTCCTTTAACAATAGGTAAATTGCTTTGGCAGATCGTGACAGCCCACTGTACACTTCCAGGGCTCGGCCGGACAACAGCAGACTCATAAACTTCAACTTAAGAGCATTGTCCCAGTTGTTCACATCAGCTGCAATCTCAAATTGCTCTGCCCAGTCAGACCAGTCTCGCCCAGACCCAGAAAAAGTCTCTGGCAGAAAAACTGGCCGGGGGGTACTTAGCAGGGCCAGGTTATTATCCTGGCTTGGGCCAGCATCTGCATGTCCCCCTGCTGGCTCTGACATTCTGGTGATCCCACTTCTGACACCAGTGTAATATTTGTGGGGGTCCCACCAGGGCAGGTGTAAAACCTGTGTCAGGCCACAAGAACCACACGAGATTTCGTGTTACAATTACATTCTTTAATGATTACGAGACCAACAACAATCCAACTCCAAAGTCCTCCAAATACAACCTAAAATGTCCGAGGTGTAAATAGGACTTAGCTCGTGCAATCGACAAGACCTGCCCCCGGGGTGTGAGCTCCAGCACCGTCCGACTCCCCGGGGTATGGCTGCGCTGGGCGGCGGTGAATGAATTCCGTGTGCAGAAGATTGCAGCGTCCAAAGGCAGTACCTTGAGTGGAGCAGTGGCAACCGGCTCACTCCTAGTCCCCGCCCTATTCTTCTTCCAGAAGGCACTTAGCCCCCCTTCCTCGCGTACACACACTCCTCCTTCGCTGACTGTCTTCACCGCCGGCAGCCCTAACCAGCAGCGAACGGCACCCTCCCTCCAAAGTTTGAGTGGCCGGCTCCTCTCGCGAGATGCTCCTCCCGGAGGCGCCCTGCAGCCCCTCCTTTATCAGTTTATTCCAATCAGTGCTCATGATGCTCACCGGTGCATTCCTCCCCGCCCCTCCATGGCGAGCGGTGACTCCCATCACACTATTTTCTCCGACACCCCTCGCAAGGGGGCTCCAGGGAGGAACGCTCTGTGCCCCCTGACGTCCGTTCCCTGCACGCAGGGGGCGAATGCCGGGGGACGGAGCGAACCGTGTCCGTGCAGGGCAAACGGACTTATTAAGTTTTGTGTTTGAGGAGAGGATGCTTTGTTACATCTGGGAGCCTTCAGACTGCCATCTGTCCCGCAGCTCTATCTGAACGAACAGCCGAATTCAGGATAACAAGTCTCCATCTCACAAAGCGGCTTTGTGGCGGTCACGTGCACGTTGGGTCTAATGGCACCAAAAGATTGTGGGATGCGGCTGGGCATGCGTGTTTCTTTTTGTTGAACCATGCCTGAAGTGTCTAAGACCTGAAGTGAGGTCCATGCAGTTTGGCTGCGTACAGGTGCATAAAATACAAATTGGCTTGCTGCATCAAGATTGATCGACCTGCGCTCCTATGCAGACAGAGCGGTCAAGGCGGTTGCCAGAAAAATGTATAAATTAGCCGCATCACTAAAACACATGCAGGGCTGTAAGCGTTTGAAAAAAGTAGCGGCTTGTAGTCCGGAAAATACGGTAATCGACACACAGCAAAAACAGGCCCCCTTGGAAATAGGTCAAAATTTCTTACCACATTGACAGATTTTCTTTAAAAAGACAACAAAAAAATCTTCCAATGGTGTATGAAAAATAATCATACCAAGAATTTTGTATTTAAAGAAAAACAATTTCTAGTTACTAAGACATGTTTTCTCAAACTAAGATTATTTTGCATTGGAAAAACATTATTGATTAGATTCGATTTTTTTTTGACAAACAGAGAAGACCATTATTCTTGAAACAAGTGTCTTTTTACTTTTATCAGATTCCGTTTTTACAATGCAAATATTTAGTGTGGTCGAACATTACATTAAATGATTCATTGGCACAGCTATATTCCCTTCACAGTATGAAGTAAAACATATTAAAACTCCTTAAACTACTGAAAGGATGATGCAATTAATAACTTGACCCACACTTCCTCCGAACAGCATGTGAGGAGGAAGGAAAGTGCTGTGAAGGCTATGCTGAAGGCTGTCACTGCCAGGTGGATCTCATAGGGCACACTGGCTCTGTAGAAATGCTGTATAATTAACTTTTAATTTGCTCTCTGTGAACACAGAGGACAAGTTGAATAACAAGGAGTACCTAACAGACCGCAGTGTCCTCCTATTTCAGGAGAAATGGCCCATTAACAATTTGAACAAAATTACATGGCTTGTGATGTCCAAAATAGTTCAATCTCCTTTTAAAAGCACAGACACACTTTCATTTACACAAGAATGCAGGCATAGAAGACTGAGTATTTCTGTCTGATTTCAAAAGCAAATGAGCAAAAAGATGAAAAGCATTTCAATGTTTTGTGAGAATAAACCAGTGTCTTTGCAGAGGTGCATGCTAATCAATTTGGAATGAAGCCTTTTATGTGAGACTAAAAGACGAAAACATGTGTGAATATTACTTATACAAAAATTGAAGGTTGTTACAGCGCTGGAAGCATTAGGAGACCAGGAAATAAATAAATAAAAGAAATGTCCATGAAAGAAAAACCTTTTTTTAATATAATTTTACCTACAAGTTTCTCTTTGTTCCTAAAAAAAATCAGTGGTCTTTGGAGTTCGTTTCCTTTCGGCTGGTGATCAGAAGAGGCAGTGGCCTTGCCGTAATAGGAGTTCTCTTCGTGGCTGTGGCCAGAGTTGTGGCGTGGCTGGAGTAGGGCGTGGCAGGAGACGAGGTAAGGGAGGGGCAAATCTTGGAGAGGATTATTCCAGGTGGACACTCGTGGAGATGGACCTGAGAGCGAGACAACAAGGCGAGGTAAGTCACGAGAAACCGTAGCAGGCATGAAAAGACATAGGGAAGAGGGGAGGGGGAGGGGATACTTTTTATTTTTTATTTTATTTAACCTTTATTTAACAAGGAAAGTCCCGTTGAGATTAAAAACCTCTTTTTCAAGGGAGTCCTGGCCAAGCGGCAGCAACAACTAAAATACAGTTACATAATTACAGAGAGCAAAATAACAGGAAGTAACAAACCGATTATAAAAAACAAGTGCATGTTAAGGAGTCAGCCTCGAGACCTCTCAGTATAACTTTAAAAGCATTCAAGGAAATCAACTCTGTCAACTTCCAGTCCTTCTGCAACATGTTCCATGCATAAGGTGCAGAGTGGAAAAAAGCCTTCTTGCCCAGTTCTGTGCGAGCAAATGGAACAGAGAGCAACACATGTTCCAGTGAACAAAGAGAATAAGAATCAGCGCTCCTCTGTGACAGTAAGGAACAGATGTAGGTCAGCAGTAGTCCAAGCAGTGTCTTATAAATGAAAGTGTACCAATGAATCCTCCTCCGTATGACCAGGGCAGGCCAACCCACTCGAGAGTACAACTCACAGTGATGTGTCATTGTTTTACAGTTAGTGATGAACCTCAGAGAAGAATGATAAACTGTGTCAATCATTCGAAGACATTGAGCTGAAGCATTCAAGTAAAACAGGTCTCCATAATCCAACACAGAGAGGAAAGTCGCAGCTACAAGTCGCTTCTTTACTTCAAACGCAAAAAACACAGCTTATTTCGAAAATAAAAACCCAATTTTAGTCTCAGTTTCTTGACAAGATTCTTCACGAGGTTTGAAAGTGAGGGAGTCATCAATCAATACACCGAGGTATTTATACTCATGCACCACTTCTATGTTTCCTTCAAGAGTGGACACTGTGGGAATTGTATGAGGCATTTCTTACAATTAGAAAACAACATAAGCTTAGTTTTATCAGAATTGAGAACTAATTTGAGTTTAAGTAAGGATTGCTGGACAGCACCAAAGGCTTTCTGCAGGGATTCAATGGCCTGATAAAGAGTTGATTCACAGCAATAAATAACTGTATCATCAGCATAAAAATGCATGTTAGCATCAGATACATTTAGTCCCAAATTATTGATATAAATAATGAATAGGAGGGGGCCTAATATAGAACCCTGTGGAACCCCCCCTGTGGACAGTAACACATTCAAAACATAGACCCTCATATTTAATGCACTGGGTTCTATTACTCAGATAATTAGAGAACCAATCAACTGCTTGCTCTGACAATCCTGATCGAATAAGTCTTATCTTTAAAACACCATGATCGACAGTATCAAATGCTTTGGACAGATCAATAAAAAGCGAAGCACAATATTGTTTCTTGTCAAGAGCAACAATAATATCATTTATCACCTTCATTGCAGCTGTAACAGTGCTATGTTTTTTTCTAAAGCCTGACTGATATTTTGACAAGATTGAATTGGAAAATAAAAAGTCTTTTAGACTGGGCTGCACGATGGCGCGGTGGTTAGCGCTCTTGCCTCACAGCAAGAAGGCCCCCGGTTCAAGTCCTGGCTGGGGGACGTGAAAAACACAACATCAATGGGGGACCTTTCTGTGTGGAGTTTGCATGTTCTCCCCGTGCATGCTTAGGTTTTCTCCAGGATCTCCGGCTTCCTCCCACCATCCAAAAACATGCTACATAGGTTGATTGGCAACTCTAAATTGTCCATAGGTGTGAGTGTGAGAGTGAATGGATGTGTGATTGAGGATATTCCACCCTGCGACAGACTGGCAACCTGTCCAGGGTATCCCTTGCCTACGCCCAAGTGGCCGGGATAGGCTCCGGCAACCCCGTGACCCCGAAAGGGAATAAACGGTTAAGAAGATGAATGAATAAAAAGTCTTTTAATTGCTCACTTACCTGAGATTCAAGAATTTTGCACAATACTGATAGATCATATATAGGTCTGTAATTAGCTAAAATTGCTGGGTCACCTTCTTTTAATAAAGGGAGATCAAAAGCTGATTTCCAAATGGAGGGAATTTCTTTGGTTTCAACTGTGAGGTTAAAAAGAATTGTCAGAGGTTCTGCCACAAAATCAGCTGCTAACTTCAAAAAGTAAGGGTCTATTAAGTCAGGTCCAGGAGATTTTTTATGATCTAGAGCTTTCAGGGCTTTGTGCACTTCCTGAATGGTGAAAGGTACAAAATTAAAAGGGGGTCCGGTGTACTCTGGGGGATCAGTGCAGGGTTTCACAAAGTCTGCTCCTTGAGAGTCAAACAAAGAACTAAAAGATATAAAATGTTTGTTAAAACATTTTAAGACCTCTATCCTATTAAAAACAGGGCCAGACTCATTTAAAATATATCTAAGTAGAGCCTGTGAGCTTTTACTCACAGAAAGGGACTTAATAACTTTCCAGAATTTCTGTGGATTGTTTAAATTTTTTGTGGTGACAGATAAATAATATTCTGATTTGGCCTTTTTAATAAGGGAAGAGCATTTTTTTTCTTAGTTGTCTAAAAACAGACAACTTGAAGCGCCAGTTTTCCTTGCACAGGCCCAAGCCATGTTACGCGCCAACTCTGGAGAGAACCAGGGGTTTTCTCGCCCCTTTACCCTGTGCCTTCTTAAAGGAGCATGCTTATTTACAATTTGCATAAAACTTGTCTCAAAAAAAGTCCAAGCTAATTCTACATCTGGCAACAGATATATATTCTTCCAGTTAACTGCAGACAAGTCATGGTGATATGCTTGTTGATTAAAAAGTTTGAGATTTCTTATAAATAATACGTGGTTTATATTTGGGGATTTTGGTGTTCCTAACAGCAGCCACCACACAGTGGTCACTCAAATCATTGCAGAAAACACCTAAAGATGAGAATTTATGTGGTACATTTGTTAAGATTAAATCAATAAAGGTGGGTTTATCAAGACACTTAAGATTAGGCCGAGTGGGTAAATTGACCAACTGGGTAAGATTAATAGAATCACAGAAGGACTTAAACTCATCCGAAACTGGATTAAGCCAGTCCCAGTTCAAATCTCCTGCCAAAAAAAGCTCACTGTAATTTATTTTGGCCAAAAGATGCTTTAGGGATTGTAATGCATCCTTGGAGGCAGATGGAGGCCTATAACACCCAACAACAGTTATGCAAAGGCCCTTTGCTATTTCCACATTCAATGCCAAAAAATCCATTTGTTTACAGATAGAATCTGACAGAACTATTGATACATCAAATCTTAATTTAACATAAACAGCAACACCACCACATTTCTTAGGCCTGTCAGTACAAAAGACATTGTAACCATGTATATTAATAACCTCATTAGCTCTAGGTTTAGACAGCCAAGTTTCCAAGATTATTACAATATCAGCGTCTGTTGATTTAACCCAAATCCTGACCATGTTCATTTTAGATAATAAGCTGCGCACATTAAGATGGACAAATTTGAGCCCCGACATGGCTTTAAAGTCGGATGGTGTCTGTGTACACTGTAACTCAGGACCAGGGTTAGGTTGCACATTGCCAGACAGAAGTAAAAGCAAAACAATGAAGAATCTCTGCCTCATTGCCTTACATTTTGAGTCTGTCTTGTGGGAGGATTATACCAAACAAAATCTCTTGTTAAAAAGATGCAAGGCTAGAACACTTTGAAGTTTAGGTAAATCTCTGGGAAGAGCAGATGATAAGTTCACGTCCTGTGCCAGATGAATTGGTAGTTGCGCAGGTTGAACAGCAGGATTAGCTTGAGTGCATCCATGACCAATGTCCCACAGGCTAAATGCATTGTTAGTAGTACTCACCCAGGTATGATAACTCACCCCCAGGTCCCACACAACCAGGCAACAAAATAAAGTTGTAACTAATGCCATTGTCCACAACTTAATGGACTTGTCTACTTGCAAGGATTGGATATTAGAAGCTGCACAGACCTCAGAGTAGTACAGATGGCTACAGCTGGCAATACAGGTCCCAGAGTGATGTAGCAGGCTCAAGTCAGTTAGCACAGGCCCCAGAGTGCCAGAGACACCATGATAAAACTGATTCTGACATGTGGATAAGGGCAAATTTACACAGGGCACAGAGGTGGCCCGCACAAAAATCTTAGCTCATAGACCTCTCGGTGAACCAGTAGTACGGAAGAGGATTATTAGAGCCATGGAGAAAGAAAAAAACTTTAACTTCTGACTTTAATCTCAGAATTCTGACTTTAACTTTAGAATTCTAATGTTATATTAAAGAAAAAAAGTCAGAATTCTGAGAAAAAAGTTTAAAGAATTCTGGGATTAAAGTTAGAATTCTAAGATAAAAGTCAGAATGTTTTTCTTTCTCCATGACCCTAATCCTCTTCCGTACAGTAGAGTGAAAATGTTCATGCACTTTTTTTCTATGCAGGTGCTGTGAGTGACATGTAATGAACACGTAAGCTTAGGTAAGTTAGACACAGGCACGTCATACAGAAATCTTCATTTTTTACAATCCCTACAAATCCGCGTATCGCACAAGGAGCCCGTTAGTGCTGTTTACGTGATAAGTCCCTGCTCCCTGCATGCCCATTATGCACCGAAAGCTTTCATCCTGACTGTTAGAAACGAGGACATCATACAATCTGTCTAGTTTGTGTGGGCATCCTACAGGCCCTTATGAATCATCTGCACACACTGTGGGTGCAGCATCTAAGCGCGGTCAGTAAGAGGCCAATACGCACATCTTATTAACAACCAGTGTGGTGTAAGGGCACCCTTACAACAGCATCACCATCATCATTCATGTAACTTACATTACCCTTAAAAGTACTTTGCAATACAGTAAACCCTTGTTTTTCCCGGGGGTTACGTTCCAAAAATAACCCGTGAGAGGCAAAATCCGTGAAGTAGAAACCTTAATTTTTTTAAAATAATTATTATACAATTAAATACTCTATTGTACATTGAAAAGAAAGAACAAACCATTTTACAGGCTCAAACATTTGTTCCACAAATAAAAGTACCTTAGAAACGTTTTTCTCAACAAATAAATTCTGTACCGTAGTGACAAATAATAATTTTAATCATCAATGTGAACAGAAGGCTTCAAATTGCGGAGGTTAGCACCGCCCACCGTGACCCTAGTAATCGAGTAATTGGATTAAACGGGAGAAAATTTAAAATGATTATGAAAAAAAAAAAAGTACAGTCTGACAAACAGTGACTCAGGGGTATTTCATTGCTCTTCAGATTGAACCGCTGCATCCTGACTCCGCTCTGCAGTGTTTCCTTCTTTTGAAGCCCGCGGTGCAGCTGTGTTTGTTCAGGAGAAGAACATAGTGATAGGCAGTTGTTGTTGTCGCTCTTTTTTCCTCTTTGCAAAAAGATCCTTATACACCGACATGCCACCATCGGTTATGTTGGAGAACTGTAATGAACGGCTCATCAAAGGGTCCCATTCTAGAGCTACTCGCTGAAGTTCAGTGGCCATTCTCACCATGGTTGCTAAGCGACCAAGTGTTAGTCCTTCCTCCTCATCTTTAGCCACACTTGTGTCCTCTTCTCTTTCATTTTACGTATGTGTACATATTAAACTGCAACTTTATTGACGCACAGGTAGAGAAGAAGCGGAGTGACTTTTTAGCCAATCAGAATGCAGAACACAATGCACGAGGCAAATCCGTGAAGTAGCAAAACCGTGAAAAGCAAACCGCGAGGGATCACTGTACACTTACCACACACACAACGATACATTTTATTTTCATGACATCCTTTAAGGTGGCCGCACAAGCCTCAGGGGAGCTGCAAGACACTGTTCTCCCCTTATACACATCCCGGACAGAGGCATGTGACTGAGGGATTAATCATGCAACAGCACTAAGAAAACCTGAGAGAAAGTCACAGTGACTGTGTTAAAATAGTAATATTTTAACCTCCTCTAGATTTAATAACATTGGAATTCTAGCAAAAAAAAAACACTACAGCAGGTACTTTGCAATTATTTCACATTTATGTGAGATTTTTATATTGGTATGGAAATTGTGAAGATGTTTTCATTGTTTATGCAGGTTTGGATGCAGGTGGTTCACTCAACGAAATTACCTCCTGTTATATTCACAATGAGTGACAAGCCTATTTCCCTTTTGTTTCACGTTTTTCCCTTTACACAACATTAAAAAACTCCTTGACAGACATTCACAGGCAATACTCAGCCGTGTTGTTTGTTATGTCTTAATTATTACCGATGGTTCAACTAGACTTATGTTGAGGTTTGTTTGGTGAAACAAAGCATGAATCTGGAAGCAAATAAAAAAAACAGGAATTGACCTTAAAACGACACTGAAGGATGACTTTATCACATTACACTGAAGCACAAAAAAAATTTATTACGAAATATAAAATTCTCCAAAAAATACTAAATTAAAGGAAGAATCTGGCAAAATTATAAAAACAGTCACCATAAGAGCTGGTAATTTTATAACTTAACCAGTTGTGAACAATTACAAAGCCAAAACTAATTACTAAGTCTGAAATTTAAAAGAAACCAATAGGAACCAATAGCTATAACATAGATCTAAAGGATAAAACCCTACAAAACAAATAGATATATTCTTATAAAAAGGTAAAGTTGTCATCAACTTTCATCATAAAGTTATCAACTTCTCGACCAGAGAAAGGTAGTTTGCCCTCTCTG
This sequence comes from Oryzias sinensis, assembly GCA_037389245.1. NCBI lineage: Eukaryota > Metazoa > Chordata > Actinopteri > Beloniformes > Adrianichthyidae > Oryzias > Oryzias sinensis. The sequence continues at coordinate 25,832,341 of CM074497.1, forward strand.
GGTGGTTGGAATGTTCCTGCACCAGGTGGAGGAGTTTAAATATCTTGGGGTCTTGTTCACAAGTGAGGAAAGATCAGATTGTGAGATTGACAGGCGGATCGGAGCGGCATCCGCTGATTGGTTGTACCGATCCGTTGTTGTGAAGAGAGAGTTGAACCAGAAAGTGAAGCTCTTAATTTACCGGTCGATCTTCGCTCCAATACCCACCTATGGTCATGAGCTCTGGGTCATGACCGAAAGAACGAGGTCCCGAATACAAGCGGGTGAAAAGAGCTTCCTCTGTATGGTGGCAGGGAGCCCCCTATAGAAAGGCTGAGGAGCTTAGCCACCCAGAGAGAATAGAACCGCTGCTCCTCCACATCTAGAGGAGTCAGCTGAGTGACATGGTCATCTGATCTGGATGCCTCCTGGAAAAATATTTGTTGGTGTTTGTGCTTTTTTTCCTTCTGCGTGACTGTCAGCATCTGTGCTGATTTAAATATTAAAATCTAAGTTAGTCAACAATAACTGCCAAGAATTCAAAAAATAAAACAGGTTTTGTTCAGTAAACCAGAATATATTGTCAGACAAGATCCCTGATGGCCTGCATACGTTAAGGTAATAGCAGTCTGTGTCTCTCTGGGTACAAATCTTCTCGTGTCATCCAGCTCAACTTCTGTAACGTTTTTACGTGCAAAACTTTGGATCAAGCGACCAGCTGCTCGGGATCAGAATTCAATCCATAGTCCACTCAACATAATTGTCATCAGCAGCAATAAAGAAGTTCAAATGTCCTACTTATGGAGTCCAGCTGGTTACCCAAAAGTACACTCAGTTCCTGAAGTGGACAAAAGTGCTCATGTCTGCAGTCTTGATTGATTATTAAACCCAGAAAACAAGCCAATTATTTAAAGCAACACTTTATACTAAACAATTGCTGGCAATTGCTAGTTATTTTGAACTACAGAAAGTGCTAAATAAAGCTCCAAAATAAACCTGTTAATATTCATGTTTTGGAAATGTAAATTAAATCAGATTCTATTGCAATTTTTATTTAAATCTCCCTTTTTTCACTTAAATGCACATACAAATATTTAAACGTTTATATAGCACAATAGTAAACACCTTTAAGCCATTATGATTTCCTACTTTCTTAAAAAAAAGCAAAAAATGTGAATATTGATGTGCATTCAGCTCTGTGTTTGTGTGCTCTGTGATTAAACCATGTTGCTGTGAAGAATGAGCCACGCACTCAGTCAGTTAGCCCCCCCCTCTTGGCACTTTGGTTAGTATGTGCCTGGTCATTTAACTGACTGGTGCCTCACTGGTACCATAGCACAGATGGTCCCTGCTGTGTACCTACTATTAGCCCATCATTGTCAGCAGGTTCCCATCAGCTATTGGTTCCATGCTTAATCTCAACACCACCAGCCTTTGAAAGTCACTTATTGCTCATTTAAAATAGCATAAAACAGCATTGGCAACTATAATGTGTGAGTTTGGATTTTTCCACCTAAGTAAGTTAAATGTAAACGTTTAATCACCATATTATTTGTTTCATTACTATTTCAGGGATCAATTGTAAAAAATAATAATAATAATAACACAAAAACAAAACACACAAATTAAAGAGAATTATTATGTAAAATGTGCATTTCAGAGGAAAAGGTTTCCATATTTGTATCCATTACCTTGTGTTGTTTTCTCACTCAGATTTTGTCTGGGGCCATTGTTTCTTCCTCCTACTGTCCACAACATGTCTGTTAGGTGGTGAGTCAAAATTCCTCACAGGACTGAGAGTGATCATGTTTGCCTGTTAACCTTGTTTACGTCTGCGCGGTCCTGTTATGGCATGGCTAGCTGTGCATGATGCACCTTGCTTGATGCCAGCTGGAAGAGATCCTGCAACCCTGAATGAAAGGAAGCAAGCATGAAAGGTAAACCTAAAACAACAAGAACTTTGTTAATATCTTGTTGGAAGAAAAAAAAAAAGGAACACCAGAAATGTTGCAACATATAAACAAGCGTGCTTCGAAAATATGTAAGTGGTCACACTGGACTGTCGCCACCACAGTCTAGCGCATGTAGTCACAGTAAGGAGAGGCTTGGTGCAAAATGTCGAAGGGGTGTAAATCCCTTTCACTGCTCTATTCTGATATATAAAAGACTTGGTGTCATATAATTCCAACTGGGCACAAACTGCTGAAAATTGGTTTCTCCTCCATGACGAATTTACAAACGGTTGGTACTTCCGTGATTTAAAAAGGATGCTACCCATACTTCACTACAAAGTGGAGCCTGAAAATGGACTTAAAAACTTGTCTGGCGACGAGTGAATGTGAGAGTTTTAAATGTAGAAGCCTGAAATGCGTATACACATTTACTGAAGCTACATTCTCACCAGGCCTGTGTTGCGCTTTTAATAACAATAAGCGGTTTAATGATGCATTCAGCCGGTGAAGAGGGGCTTCTTCTTCTTATATTTTTTTACTGTTTGCTAGCACTTGTCTGCAACCAACAACTGGGCAAATCCCGGAAATCTTGCTGCAGGCTTTTTTTCTCTTCTCACAGATCTATTCTGATAAATGAAAGACCTTTCATCTAATTCTGGCGGCGTTTAAACCAAGGTTGGCACATTGGTGGATGCTATCCACACGTCACTACCAAATCAGAGTCCCTCGCTGGTCAAAGTTCAGCATTTTCACAATTTAGAAGTCAAAAGTTAGCTGGCTGAACTTCAGCGCAATCAATGAATTCCAAATTTGTATGTAGAGCCAGACAAGGACTTAAAAACTTAAGTAGTGACGCGTTAAGGCAAGAAGTTCGGATGCAGAAATCCTAAACGAGGGTGTACGTGCATTTACATAGACGTTGGAAGCGGTTGCTTGAACACGAATTGCTGCGATCAGAACAGCTTTAGACTTTTGATTGGAAGTAGTCGCTTGAACGTGCGTGTCCAAGCCCATGGGAACCTAAAATAAATGTCATACAGAATACAAGTTTCCCCTCTTCTCATCTTTCAAAAAAAAAAATTGAAATCATATTTTATATTTAAAAATGCCCAGTTTTGCATCTGATAGTGTTGAATGTTTTTTGAACGCATGAATGGACAGCATTTTCAAATTGATCCATTAAAGTGGTGATGACACGTTGTTCGGTGTACGTCTTCACTGTTCTGGCATAAATATTTTTACGTTTTGTTTATTTATACTCCTTTATTCACAGCTTTGTACCCCTTTTACCAACAGCTTTGCTGCTTTCAGCCTCTTAAATGTCTACTTTTTGTTTACTTATCATATGAAAAAACTGCATTTTTAAGTTCCCAATTGTGTTTACCATTCAATGCTGAAAATACCCCTTTTACACAAACTCGTGATTATCCAGAGTCAAAAACCAAGCAGGTCTATAACTTGACCTACAACTAAGCCAGATCACTTATAAGGAACAGGCTTGTCTCCAAGCTTCTCCTCATTATGCCAGTATACGCATCTTCTATAGTGTCATAAAGACAAACTATAAAGGCACACAGGTGCCCTGCAATGCACAACAGATGTTAGTTTTTCCAAGTCAGGTGCTTAAAAGGGAACCATTAGCTGCTGCCAATGAGAATCACAGGCCGCTGCAACATTACAGGGGGAAATAACGTGTCACCAGAATGTATGGAGTACATAAAGCGTAATTGAGACCCCGCCATTCATGCATCCTGGAAGAAGGGATTTTAAGTTTGCTGTGTCACCCCATTTTTTAGGATGCAAAGAAGGAACAGATGATGAAATATTACCAACAACGAAAAAAAATGATGCCATCACCCCAGGGTATTTTATGTCCCCCAAAACAGGAGAAATAACAGGAAACCATTGTCTTGATTCATCCGCCGATTTCTTTGAATTGCTCGTACCATAAGGCCGTGTGTTGGCAATATTGTGTCACATAGGAGGGTGAAATGGGATGTTGAGAGAAAAGCTTTCAATAAGACATCTTGTACGGAGTAAATCCCAAATGTGAATTGTCAGAAAATTGAATCAGGGCTCACATTTCTGGGTTGGCACAGCTGAAACATTGAAAGCATAATATATTTCTAGCTGCATTTAAAATGCAATGGGGGCATAGATGCTTTTCTCTGAAGGCTAAGGTGGAGAACTACTTAAGGGATCTTTGGGTTTTAATGGGATCTGTCACATCCATCTGCTGTTGTTTATGTAAGCAGTAACAAAACGGGTTTGATGCACAATGACAGCCAAGTGCTTTCTGGTGGATCTTATAGTATCACCTCAAATACACACAAGAGAACCACATGCACTGTAAAAGAGCATATCTCTTTTATTAGCAAATCATATCTATGATTAGTGGTGAGAACTTAATGGATAAAGGATTTTTAAAAGGATCCAAAGTGACAGATACTACTGCAGCTTCACAGGCGGTGTGCTGTTCTCAGACATCCAACTTCAGGGAATATTACTATTTTCTGTCATCTGTTGAGTTGGATGACCGGCAGAAAGCCTTAGAGCCACAGCAGTAATAAATCATTGCTACCAAAACAGGTGAAGAACATTTACAGGTAAATAAATAAAAAAGTAAGAATAAATATTTTTTGACATTTTGAAGATGTTAATATTAACAATATTTATTCATATGCACTGCTTGAGATGAAAACCTAAAAATAAAAAGAAGGAAAGATGATGGAATAGCAATATTTTTTTAACTGAATCAGGAGCAGAGAAAAAAATGAGGGGTGTTATACAGATATATCCCAATGTTTTTTGGACCCTTTCTCTTTGATTTTTTTATAATTACATTTAGAACAACATCACTAATAATGTGTCAAGCTGAAGTGAAGTCAAGACCTTCTATCAAACACTGGTAAACTGAACAATCATTGCTGTAAATTACACACAATCATTACTAAGCTAAAAATTGACATTCAGACAGAACAAAGAGATTAAATTGTTATAAATAAATAATTAATGAAGTGTCTTAAATAAAAACAAACAAAGATAACATTTGACATAACAGACTTCTGCTACTTTTTTTTCCATAGTTTTACCCTCTAGAGCCCCACTGAAGCATTTTCCTCTGGTTTTTGCTGCAGGGAGTGCATCAGGGCACCAATCCCAGAGGATATGGAGTGTGTATCGCTGAAAAGCCTGAGGCTTTGACGAAACAGCAGTACTTGATGTCCTGGGATGAAGACAAGTTTAACTTGGATAAAAACAGTCACCCTTCTTTGTTGTATTTTGACACTCGCTAAATTAAACCCAAGAGATTTGAGGAGAAGGCCAAGCTCATTATTGTTAAACTCACTTAATATTAAAGTTGGTGTTTGGTTAAGTTTTGTTAATACACAATGTGAAACTGAAATTTTTAAGACAGGAATAAGCATCCCTTTCAACAATTAAGGCTCCTCTATGCTGCAACATTTAACAAGATGGCTATCACTCAACCAGACAGATTTTCCTGCATTCCCGTGTTTGACAACTGCAACCCAGGGCACTGCCTACTTCAGGAAACCATTCAGAAGCTTAGACTGGAGCTCAGAGAAAAACATCACCTTATAGAGAAAATGTTCCTAGTATCTGCATCCTAGTCTAAGTATATTCAACAACTGCAGCATTCCATCAATATTCCATCAACCACTAAAGCCCATTCCACTGCCACAGACAGCAACAACATCCATATAAGTGGCCGTAAAAAAACAGGTGGGAGGGGATGGACGGGGCTCTGAGCACTAACACCAGCTCCGCAGTGGAGGCCAGGGGCCTCATTTATAAACGTTGTGTACGCACAAAAGAAGGCGTACGCCACTCTCTACGCAATAGTTGAGATTTACAAAAAGTAAACTTGACGGGAAAATGTGCGGTCCTTCACGCAAGCTCTGACCCAGGCGTACGCACAAAAACGGGTGAAATGAGAAACGGCGACACCGTCGGCAGATGGAAGAAACACGTAAAAGTGAAAATGACAATACTGCCTCTCATAAATAACATGAAGACTTCACAAAGCAAGTCTTACAATTAACAGCCTACACGAACACCCGTTTGATCGATCAGCAGTGAAACGAACAACAAAATCAAACGACAATTACAACAGAAATTCAAATGAACACTTATTTGCAAAAAGAAAAGTGAAATATGTTCTGCAATATTGGCATGTTGTGCAATTCATCCTCATAAATAATATAGTTAACAGAACGAAATAATGTACAAAATTTTTGTCAGTGTATCCGTCTGGCGAAGCAGATATAGGTGCGTGCGGACAGACGGACGGAAAGAAGTACTAATTGTCCACTGGGGAAAGTTGTTTTCATAGTAAAACATTTCTTCATAAGCTATGGAATTGTGGTATTCATGCATATGCATTTAGTTTGTTTTATTTTTGATAAAACCATGTATGGCGTATGTCTCAACCATTCAGAATGCAACAAGAAATTACATTTGCGCTGAACAATTTCCCATTTCCACGTGGATTATTACCGACATCTGTAGCTTGTCAGATGCAATTAAATGGATGGAAATAAAATGCCCCATCACAATGCGTAATGACGCACAATGGCTGATCTTGCGCTCTTAGAAGATGTGGCAAATGGAAGAATTCGGAGTGAACGCATCTTTAGACAGCAAGAAGACTTGCTGGCAAACAGGACGAGTGGCTTATGAGCCGGTTCCGACTTCCTCGAGCCGTCCTGTTGGACCTCTGCGGGCTTTTGGGCCCGGCGTTACAGAGGAGCACTCGGAGGAACCACGCGTGTCACCCGGTGCATCTGGCGCTCCGGTGTCCCCCCCCCCCCCCCCGATGGAGCGCTAGCGTGTTTGTTTTTTTTGCCTCGACTTTGATGTCCGACCATTTCTTTTTTATTTCGGCCACGGTCCGAGGTTGTGAGGCTACAGCATTTACGGCGTCTGCCACTGTTTGACACTCACGTGCCTTTTCAGCATTGGAGTGCCCACACTGTGCACTCCAAAAAACATTTTCCCCTCTTTTCCACCTCGCCAACGATAACTTCTACTTCACATTGAGTGAAGTTACGTTTTTTTCGATTTTCTCTCTGTGTTTGCCCTGATTTCACAAGCCATGAATATTAATTTGTGGGCGTTTTGCGGACTATTTATGGGCAACTATGGGCGTGTCATGAAGCCGCAAAGGCTGCGCTGCATTTAGAATCGGTTGTGATTTATTAAGGGAAAGATGCGTAGGATGTGTGTGCGCACGGTTTTATAAATCCGAATATTTCTGTGCGTACGCACGTCCTATGTTTCATCCGTACGCCACTTCTGACGCAAATCCTACGCAAACTTTTATAAATGAGGCCCCAGGAGTCCACAGGACCTCCATGAAGACCAGGTCGAGCCTGGACGCAGGGCTACAGCACTGCACCCAGGCAGTCGTGGGCTGAGGTGACACTGCCAACTCTGAAACCCTAGCGCTGACCAACCACTTTGCCCCACTGGCTGATGGCCTCACTGCGGCGTTAGCGACCTGGGCTGGCTCACGGGGACCGACATCGGGCAGAACTCCCACTGTGACTTCTGGCTCCGCTGCTGGTCTCAGCTAGGCGACAACTCCCGCTTCCACCTCTATGGGTCCAACAACGTCTGCTGCTGCTTCGGGGCCCGCTTTGCTAGGGCCTGACTGGCTCGTGCTTCTTCCTAGAGCCACCTGGGGCCTCCACTGTTCTGGTGGCGCCTGCCACGAGAGGGAAACTCTGCTGTCTGCTGCAAGGGGGAGTGGCCTGATGCCCGGGCGAGCTTTCCCAGGGCTCGTGCACCATATCCTCTGTTTCACTGGCTTCCGGGATCCACTCTCCACAACAGAACCAGGTATTCATGTTGGATTCCTGTTTGGCAGGAAACATCGCTCTAGAGCTCCAATTTCTCCGTCCAATTTTCTCAATTGTTATCATATCTTCACATTAGGTATAAAGGATTTTAATAACTGGATTGTTATTCACATGTTGACAAAAATGAAGATCTATATATGCCTGTGAGTTTTTAAATATTCTGAGCAGCATAGATTTTCCGCAACATGCCACTCAACCAACTGACAACCGAGGACACATCCGGGAGCTTGTCATTATCTATGGGCTTCCGCCAGGGTGTCCTCTGTTGTTTACTTGGCCATATCAGACCACTACTGTGTGTTTTTACTGACACCAGTGAAATCCAGCAGTGAGCCTCGTGAGAACTGTGAGGAAACGGTATATAACTGCTGAAGTGGCTGCAAGTTTTATTGATATCTTTAAACAAACTCCTGCTCAGATTTCACCTGCACCCTGTGATTATATTGTTGATGGTTTTATTAACAGACGTCAGTCTTCCATAGATGCAGTGGCTCCATTCAAGACAAGAACATTAAGAACCACTCCGAAAATGCCATGAAAGACTGACGACATTAAGGGTCTGAAACAGAATTGGAGGAGAGCAGAGAGAAGATACAGGAAGAGGAAATTAATAATTCATCAAGAAATTTCGATAAAAAAAAAAAACTTAAAATTTAAAGTAAGTCAATTTAATAGGCCAGAATTTAAAAATTTTCCTAAACTTTTTAGAAAATAAAATTTAAAAATGTATTTTTAAAACAATTGATATTTTAATACACAAAGGTTTCAACAAGTCCTCCATACCATCATCTAATGCTGCATGTGAGGACTTTGGAGACTTCTTCATGGGTAAAATCAATGCCATAACATCTAATGTTTCAACTATGAAATACACTGGCTTTAACAGATCACCAGCATTGTTTTTATCAGAAGAAACACTGGGGAGTTTTGTCCTGGTTGATGCGGAGATGCTTGGTCGAGTTTAAACACTACAACCTGCCTTTTAGATGCAATTCCCACTTTACTTTTTTAAAACATTTTATGGATTCTTTCAGTCAGAATTTTTAAACATGGTAAACTGCTCTCTTCAGACGGGTGTCTTCCCCTCTGACCGCAAATTTTCTCACTTTTCTACGTTTATTCACAAATTTCCAATTCTCATCCTGTGCAATATTGTGGCTGTGTGACATGGCCTTTAGTCAGACCAGCATCCCACCTGTTTTGCACTTCCAGGGTCAATTTAGATTTTAACTTACATCGGGGATGTATCAAAGCTTGGAAATTCTGTCTCTGTCACTACATACGTTTCATCACAGATTTCCATGTTTGGTTTCGTTTTTTTTAATCTCATATTTAAATTTGTTTTTGACATCACCAAGACATTTGTCGATTGTATTTATTTTATCTTTTGATTGTTGTTTTATGAATAAACTATTTTTTTCCACAACATTGTTTTCCAGGAAAGCACTTTAGTTCAACATTTATTCTACAGAGCCACAAAAATAATGTTTGATCAGGTTTGGAGTTTGGTCAAGAGAAGAAGTTGGATCCTCAGAAAACGAATCGATAAGCAGAAATCTAAACATGCCTCTGTAAATTTGAACTGCTCTCCACAATGTCACACGCAAACATGACAGCCATCGAAATCATGGCGAGACTACAAGCCCAATCTTCTGACACCATGACGACAGCAATGCCTCACTAGAATGGATACTAATAGGAAGCCAGGAAAGTAATTTGAGGGTGGGACCCAAGAGAGTGGCAAAAGTCATTTTGACCCATTTGAGCTTCGAGAATCATTTTTAGCCTTTGGAGCCTGATGTGTTCTCCAATAGTAATTATTCTAGCGGCCTTTAACAGAGTGAACATGACAAGCCTCTTGGTGTTTGACAGCCAGGTACAGGCGAATTGTCTGAGAAATATGTTGTCGCCTGTTATTTACTTATTCTACTTAGTTTGTGTCTTCAAAACTTCTTACTTTATAAAAAAAAAAGTCATTTTAGTGTATTTATGTTTGACATTTAGAAGCCTTAAATGATCTGTTTTATGAAGATTCATTTTGTTTCCAGTGGGAAAACACTCCTGGAGTCTGAATGAGAAGCACCTTTTTCTCCAACATGACTTGCTGTTAGCATTTAAAATCTTTTCTAATGAGTTTTACTTGACTTCCATAAATGTGTGATGACAGTCAATATTCAAGGTGTGATTATCTTCTTTACGCAATGAGAAAAAGGGCTTTTGTCATGTTTAACACTATTTTTGTCTTGCACCCACATGCTTACTGGTTAAACCTTGTTCATGCCTCACTTTGAATTTAAAAGTGTGAGCACCACTGGAAATTCTCATGAGCATTTGGTTCACAAAGCACTTCAGGGCAAAACTGCAAATTTGCACATTTCAGGTTGGGTTATTTTTCGTGCAAAGCTGATTTGAAAATGTTGTATAACATTTGTATTTATTTATTTTTTTGTGCCCAAAGCAATTCATCCGACTCGGGAAGGAAACTCTGATATAGACATGTTTTCAGCATGAAGTGTACATGGCAAACATTCATTATACAAGTGTAAGTCCTTAATGTTTTGGTTTAAAGGGCTCCCTGAACAGAACACAGTAAGTGCCTACTATCAAGGAAAACAAGCAGATGGAAATGTGTATGAATTAATTTTACAAGTTTTGAGGTATTGCCTTACGTATGTTTACTCTAAGGAGAGGTCTTCTATGAGGAAGTATGACTATGAGTATGGGCTTATGGTAAAGGGTATTCTATCTTAGTTTTAATGATCATGCCCAGTGTAATGTGCATGCATTGAACATGGCTCGTAATAGCTTCCATCCCATTTATCCTGTCAGTGAAGCTTGTTCCTAATAAATTATTAACCATTTTTCTGTTGTTAATTAAATTTCCTGGGAGTTCTTCCGTTTTCTTTTTTTTTCTATAAAACACTAGGTACTTCACACAGTGTTATGCTGCAAATGTACTGCATAAACTGAATCAGGGGAAGAAAAACATGTCCTTTAAAGTTTCCAGCAATCAACATCTTGGTTGTATGGTTCACTTATGGACATTTAGATGATTGTATTTTAGTTAGATTAGTCTGGTGTTAAACATTATCAGTACACTGGTAAACAGCTGTTTCCTAATCCATTTAAGTCCCATTCCGATCATCTATTGTAAGTGTTTCTAGTTGTCTTTGAAAGGGGGTTATGCTGTTTTAAGCCAAAATAAAAATAAAAAATACAGTCATTTTCCAAGACATTGTTTCTACAAAATGCAAACCAATGGGTCATGTGACCATGCACTTATCTAAACATTCAGTCTTGATTCCTGATGGGTGTCACTCACTACTGATTCAATTCATCTTCATGTAAGGGTTAATGGCCGACAAGGTATGCATTATTACTTTTTAACGCACGCCGTGGAAGCCTAACCGTCCGACGCAAAAGTAATAACGAACACTTCGAAGGCCATTAACCCACTTATACTATGGTCACTTATAAAAGCAATACATATTAACCAGGTTTTAGTCCTAAATTCTTGATTTTTTTCCGATCGCTTTTCTCAGAAAAAGCGGATTACTTGTTACGCCGCATCACGTAACAAATAGTCTGCGTCGCGCCGCACCACCGCTGCAGTCAAGATTCGGCGATATATATATGTTGATCTTTCCGAGGGGTTGAATAAAGCATCAGTTCAGAGAGGAAGTTCACCTCTTACCGCTTGGTTTTGTCAAAAATGATGAAGCAAAAGGTTGTTGTAACCATTGTGCTATCCTAGGCACTTTAACATTGGGAGTTGGGTCATCTAGACCCACTAGACAGTGCACTGAACCTTTGTTCTTCAATGATTTGTCAACCTCACTGGTGTCCGTGAAATCTTTCCACCTTTATTCACCTTTGTCATGGTAGGGAGAACACGTCAATGTAAGGGTGGGGTCATCTAAGATAGCACAAGGGTTGAAGAAGCCGGCGCAGTGATACAAAACATTTAAACTAGATGACCCGAGCTTCTTTTTTTCACCGTGCAGTTATCAGGTTTTAATGCACACCCAGCAGCCAATTAGAATTAAGTATTCACCCGGACCATGGTATAATATAAATTGATAGTGTGAGATCTTAACTCTTATTTTATAATACATACATATACACATACATACATAAATACACACACACACTGGAGAAAATGGAGAAATACCAGGGACTCAGAGAAGAACTGGAGAAAGCCTGGAAAGTGAAGGTGACAGTGGTGCCTGTGGTAATTGGAGCACTCGGGGCAGTTACCCCCAAGCTGGAGGAGTGGCTACAACAGATACCTGGAAAGATCTCAGACATCTCAGACCAGAGGAGCACAGTGCTAGGAACAGCTAAGATCCTGCAGGACCCTCAAGCTCCCAGACCTCTGGTAGAGGACCCGAGCTTGGAGGAGAGACCACCCGCGGAGGGTGAGAGGAGGCTTTTGTGTATATATAAAACCCTTAAAAAAATTCAGTTTTTTTTTAAATTGATGGATTCATTTTCAGTCTGCTGTGCATCCTTTGCATCTATTTTTTTGACCTCTTTTTAATGAGATTAGAAATGGTTCCCAAGCAGGGAGGAGTTCCTTTAAATGAGATGGAATGAAGCTCTACTAAAATATTCATCAGATGAGACTGTGTTGAGAATAAGTAAGTGAACAGACATGCATACACAGAACAAACAGAAAATCTAAGTGCATTATTCTCCCCCGTCTCCCTTGACTCGGCATGTCAGCCTTCCAAATTAAGGCAGTGGTGTCTGAGTAACCAGAAAACTTGAGATTGCTACTTTGACTTCCTGAGATGAGTCATGCTCTTAAGACATTTTTTTCTACAGAGTTGATGGAGGAGAAGCTACAATCTATGTCAATGTCCCACCTTCCTCCAACCCTTTTTGCTGCACACATTTTATTATTTAGAGATGCTGTACGATTCAAAAGAAGGCTCAGTCCATCACATTCCTACATGAAATCCAATGTGTTCTGGGTCAGAATTAAATCCCTCAGTTTCTGGATTATCGGTTTTCCAAGTAAGAATAAAAGCTTTCTGTTTATATTTCTTTAGCTTTATATTTTTTTGTTGCATTTATGTGCACTAAATGTGAAAGAAACTATTATATCTGAATTAAGATGAAAGCTTTGATTTACAGGCCACATTTGAAGGCAATGAAAAGTTGACTACTTTCAGCAAATGTCTTTGCAGATGATTGGTGTGGATCCATCACCATGCCTTTAGTATTCTTCTGTATGGTTATAAATTTGCTAGTTAAGAGTTCACACTTCAATTAAGTCAGTTTTCTGCAATAAGGAAAAATGTTTAGTAGGCTTACTTTAGTCCCAAATGGTCGTTGAAGGGGTCCTTGGCGAGGCAATGACCCCATCTTGCCCTTGATGCTTTCATGTGTGGGTGTGATTTTATGTATGATTGAGAAAGCCAATTTATGTGATGCAAAGCTCTGTGTGAATGTGTTTATGACTGCATGAATGTGACTCGTGGTGAAAAGCCCTTTTAGATGTCAGCGAGATTAGAAAGGTGCTATATTGGTGCAGTGAATTGACCATTTTCCCTTTCATTGCCTCTCCTTGTTCCTGCCTGCTAAACAACTCTGGTTCCTTCAGGAACACCACTGAGGCATGCAATGAGGAGCTCAAAATGTACAAGGATTTCCATATGAACATTTCATTTTTGGGAATGAGACATCCTAAAAATCATGTAGGAACTTCAACTGATTAATGACAAACAGGCTGAACAACCTTGGTTAAAAAGAACTCGTTTAAAGAGGAAAAAAAGCTTTATGTGAATTCTTTGTATTTAAGAAAAGGAAAAAAAGGACCTTGAAGTCAGAATATTTGGAATTTATTTCAATGTTCTCCAGATGTAAAATGGCCAGATTGGTGCACTGAGCTGAGACATCCTCCACTTGTTAGGAACTGTGAGCAAGAAGGCAATGAGTGAAACGGTAATGAGACAGTGAGACAGATGGAGTGACTGAGAGGATTGCTAATGGCAGATGGAATAACTGAGAGTAGGCACATATTGGTGATCAAGGATTAGAAAGATTGCTGTAAGATGAGCTGTGCATGTGGTTATGAGCATGTCAGAGGTGGAATGGGACGCTCAGTAAGTGTTTAACTTCTAGGTCCTAAATTTAAATTTCATTGGTCTGAAGTAGTTCCATTAGGATGACCTTCTGTTATACAGAACCTGTCTTTCCAGGAAGGGGCCGTAGGGAGCCTGAGGAGGAGCAAACTAAACACAGCCCTTAAGGTTACACTTAAAGCACTATGCAATGTCCTCCAAGTCTCCTGATGGAAAATATCCTGAAGCTGTTTGCAATTAGGCTTCTTTGGGTCACCTCCTCTCTGACATTTCCATGTTTTCAGTTTAAGTTTCATTGTGGAGCTCCTATGAATGTCTGCAACTGTGAAAGACGACTGTCAATATGCAAATATAGATCTACCAAGTAATGCATTATACATTGACAGTACCTGGTGCAATAAAACCTGATAAAAGCTATTGAAAAAGAATCACTGTGCCTGAGGAAATCATTTTCGAGTCTCATTATGACTTTTACTTAGGTAACCTTCTAGCTGTTTTACAAGAGAAGAGAAGTTAAGATCGAAAACATACCTCAGTGTTTAACCTTTTAACACTGGTCGGGTCGCCAACGGTACCTAAAAAACGCACGCTTTGGTTTAATGTGTTTTTTTGACAATTTATGTGATCACTGAATCGGTCGAGTCTGACATAGAGGAGAGCGATTTTCATATCGTCTCTGTGTTGGTGTGCACTTTATAAACGTTAAGTGTTGCATAACGGCCAATGAGTGTATATAGAGAACTGGAAAAAGGTGGTGAAACATCACCCGTAGAAAATGATTTACTTCTGGTTCCAACCAAATGAAGTCAATTCATTTCTCTGCTATAAGTCCGTCAACCTTGATGGAAGCCGGGTATCTTCAGTAAGCCGTGGTTGGTCAGTCATAATCTACCCCTTTAGGGCAACCATTATCTCCAATCAGTGGCAAGTATTTTAAAAGGTCACACCCTTTCACTTAGAGTGGGCTCAGGAGAATTTGTCAAACTCTATCACAAAAATATTATAAATATTTCCAGCAAGGATTCCGCACAGTCTCGGATTATGCGTGGTCTTCCATCAAGGTCTCTCCAGCGCACTCAAGGATGAACTGGCGGTGAGGGAGGTTCCGGAGGAATTGGAGGAGCTTATGGATTTGGCTGTTCACATCGATTGGAGCATAAGAGAACGGGGTCAAGAGCAATGCAGCAACACAAGCCTTTGTCTGCCGCTTTCTGTGGTTGGTCCACCACTCGGTTCCAGCGCTTACTCTTCTCATCTGAAGCTCATGTAGCACAGGTTCTGGATGTATAAATCCTGCAGAGCGACGTAGACGCATGAGAGATGGTCTGTGCATTTACTGTGGGCAACCAGGACACTACTTCAGAAATTGCCCAAAAAGACCCAAGTCACTAGTAAGAGGACATCTGGTGAGTCAATCTTTGAATTATGCTTCATCCTCTTGTCCTCCTACCCAAATCCTGGTCACTGAGTCTCAGCACCAGGGTGAGTTTGAAACCCTTATCGACTCTGGATCTGATGGAGACCTCATTTCCCAGTATATAAACTGGTCAGTTTATTCACAAGTTTATTCACCAGTTGAACCGCTTAGCACTACATTACAGATTAATGCTATTAATGGTCTACTATTCACAAGTGTTCTGCTAAAACTCTACCAGTTAAAGTAACTGTGTCCGGCAATCACTCTGAACACGTCATTCCTTGTTGTAGCAACTATGAAATCTTCTATTATTTTAGGTTTTTCCTGGCTCTGTAAGCACTCTACTCACATCGACTGGGTTTCTGGAAGGGTGCTCTCCTGGAGCTCATTTTGTTTAATAAACTGTTTAAATGCTGCTGCTGTGCATTCTTCTGTTCCTCCTTCTTTGACTCCGCCCCCTGACCTGAACAGGGTTCCCTCAGAATTTCATGACGTGGGAGCAGTTTTCTGCAAAACTTGGGCTACATCTCTACCACCTCACCGCCCGTACGATTGCGATGTTGAGCTGCTTCCAGGGACGCAACCACCCAGAGGACAAGTATATCCCCTGTCCCCTCCTGAGCGGGAGGCTATGGAGCAGTACCTAGAAGAGAGTCTTCAGGCTGGCAGCATCCATCCCTGTTCTTCTCCTTCGGGGGCGGGGTTTTTCTAGGTTGGGACCCTGCATGGAATATAGAGGGCTTAACAGCATCACCATCCGCAACACATATCCCCTGCCAGTAATGCAAAAGCCTTTTGATCTGTTAAAAGGTGCTAATGTTTTTTCCAAGCTTGGTGAGTTGGTGACCTCGTTTGTGAGGGGGATGAATGGGAGACGGCCCTCAATACCCCCACAGGACATTTCGAGTATCTTGTCATGCCTTTTGGTTTGAACAATGCCCCTGCAGTTATCCAGAGCCTGATCCACAATGTACTAAAGGACATGATAAATAAGTTACTTTTTGTATACTTGAATGACATAGTGATTTTTTTCACCAGACCCTACCACCCATGTGCAGCATGTAAGAGGCGTCCTACAGTGCCTGCTGGAGAACCAGCTTTTCTGCAAAACAGAGAAGTGCAAGTTCCACAACACTAGAACTAAGGGCATGTGGTCACTCCTGGTGCTGTTCGGATGAATGACCCCAAGGATCAAGCTCTCTTGGAGTGGCCTGTTCCAACTGGCAAGAAGCGGCTTTAACACTTTCTGGGTTTTGCCAACTTTTACAGGCGCTTCATTAGGGGCTTCAGTGGCGTTGATGCACCTCTCCACAAGCTGTCATCAGGAAAGGTACATTTATTTAGGGATGAGGGGGCAAACAAAGCATTTTCTGATCTTAAAAGACGCTTCTCTACAGTTCCCATTCTGATTCAGCCTGACTCCTCCAAACAATTCATCGTGGAGGTGGATGCATCTGACTCTGGAGTGGGAGCAGTTTTGTCACAGAGAGCGTTTGATAATAAAATCCATCCCTGTGCGTATTTCTCCCGCAAGCTTTCTCCTGCGGAGAGGAACTACGTTATAGGGAACAGAGAATTGCTGGTGGTTAAGATGGCTCTTGAAGAGTGGCGCCATTGGCTGGAGGGGGCTGAACATCCTTTCCTTGTGTGGACAGATTATAAGAACCAGTTTTACATCCGCACTGCCAGGAGATTCAACTCTCGACAGGCTAGGTGGTCCCTGTTTTTTGAAAGGTTGAAGGTCACCCTGTCCTACAGACCTGGCAGCAAGAACCTCAAGCCTGATGCTCTTCTCTGCAGTTCCAGAAGGAGGAGGTTGTTGACCGTGGGAGTGATCCCATTATACCACGCCATCGTGTTGGGGACAACCTGCTGGGCCTTGGAATGCAAGGTTAAGGCTTCCGTGAGAGACAAGTCTGCTATTCCTGCAGTATGCCCTGCTGGTTGTTTGTTTGTCCCCTCAAGTGTCCGCCCCCAAGTGCTGAAATGGCGACACTTGTCTCGTCTGGCTTGCCACCCTGGTTTTATTAGGACTGCCTTCCTGGTGGCACAGCGCTTCTGGTGGCCTTCCTATCCTCGGACATTAAGGTCTTCGTCTCTTCGTGTCCCGTTTGCGCCAGTGTAAAGGTGCCACTAAGACCTCCAGCTTGATTCCTTCAGTCTCTACCTGTGCTTTCTTGATCTTGGTCCCATATAGCCACGGACTTCATCACCGGCCTCCCCAACTCTAGAGGCAAAAATGGTCATCTTGACCACAGTGGACCGGTTCTCTAAGTTGGTCCATGCCATCCCACTGCAGAGACCCCTCAGCCAGAGAGCTAGCTATAGTGGTGTCTAGACACGTCTTCCTCCTGCACAGCCTACCTGAAGACATTGTGTCTGACAGAGGTCCTAAGTTCATGTCTAGCTTTTGGAGAGAGTTCTGTAGGCTGTTGGGGGTCAGGGTCAGTCTGAGCTCGGGCTTCCATCCACAGACCAACGGCCAGGTAGAGCGCTGCAACCAGTACCTAGAGACCACACTACGCGCCATGTGCCCCAGAAACCCTAGTACATGGTCCACCTAGTTAACTTGGGTGGAGTATGCACATAACACTCTGATAAACTCCTCTGGGTTCTCACCTTTCCAGGGGCTTATGGATACCAGTCACCTCTCCTCCCCCACCTTTTGTACGTCGTTGCTTACGCACCTGGAGGACATTCAGGAGTCAACTGTTGACAAACCAAGAGAGGTTCACAGCTGTGGCTAACCGTCAACTGACCTCCCCTCCAGAGTATAAGGTGGGAAACAGGGTCTGGCTGAACTTCAAGGACATCCCAAAAACCTTGCTTCATTGGCCCCTTCACCATCAGCAGATTCATAAACCCTGTGGCCGTGAAACTGGACCTCCCTCGCACCTTGAGAGGGAGGTCCAGGTCGGTTTGGCCTGTTATGTTTGATGTGGAACATGTGGACAAATTTAAAAATTCCCTTCACTCCTCTTGCCTCTTCTGCAATCCTGCAATTGGGTCATCCAGATACCCCCGTAACAGTGACAGAATAAGGTGATTTATGTTCATAGCGTAAGCACTTTACCACAGTAAAATTTTGCAAATCAGTGCAAGGCTGCTTTTTTTCCACTTCTGAATTAGCTGAAATGTTGTTATCTGTGTCAATGGTTGAAGAGTTACGGTAGTAGAAATGCAGTCAACAACAAACCCAGTAAAACAACCTTTTAAATTATGTTCCCAATTCATTTCTTTAGTGATGCAAAAGCAATACATGCACTTTGTCAGCATATGTCTGAACTCCTTTTGACAAAATGCACTCATGATGCCCTGTGCTTCTGCTTCACCTTAAAGAGTCCCGTTTGTGAAGGGCAAACAAATTTTCTGCCTGCAATCAGAAGAGATGGGTTACTCTCATCATCTTTGATTCATGAGTATAGATAGTATAGAAGTAGTGTGCACCTTCAGAAACTGGGGCAAAATTGAATCTAGGTAAGTGGCGTCGACTGTATGGAGAAGTGCACTCACATACACATGGATGCTCCTCTCAGAGCAACAAAGATGGCATTGTTTTTGGAGCCAATTGGCTGCCATTGCCCTTGACAAAGAGTTGCATTTCTTAAACAAAAAATAAATCATGTTAAAAGACAATTAGTGGCCTGTTGGAAAAAACAACCACTTTTCATTTTGTGACTTCATCCTTTTCTCTTCGCTCTTCTGTCATTACCTCTTTATCTATGGAAAATAATGCTTGAAAGTCATGCTGCAAAGTCAAAGGTTTTTATAGGAATAAACCCACCGTCTGACATACTTCAATTTGATTTAGATCAGGATTCTGACAGCCTTAATGACATTTTCAGAGCCTGGAGAGCATAAAAGTTAGGAGATTCACTTAAGAATAATTGTGAAAAACACATTAGTCATTAGCTGTATTTAATTTGCTCTAACTCTAGTTTAATTGCTGACTACCTGAACTGTCAAACTGCAGCATATCGTTTGGCCTTGTAGTGAAAGACAGTATTGACATTGGTCCATAAAAGCAATTATAAGTTAGCAATAGAATTTTGAATTAAAAACATTTCAAAGATGTGGATCTCACCTGGTTCTGTGAGTAAATGCCATTTTGGAAAACCTCTGTAATGAAAGACCCACTTCAATCATCCTTTGATCCATTTTAAAAACGTTACCATTAGTCTTCTAATTGAACAAATTATGATTATAAATAAGATGGATTTTTTTTAAGAGAAAAAAAGGGAAAAAACAAGGATTCTGTCACTCATCTTGACTCTGGGTGTTTGGCAAGGTTGTGGAAAATGGAAAAAAAATGGACAAAAGGTCAAAGGAAACAGCAGGTACCCCATTCAGAAACTAAAACTCACTAGGTGCCCAATAAGACCACATTTACAGTTTGACAAGTAAAATTGACCAGAACTAATTTATTCATAATTGGTGTCAAGGCTGTATTCAGCTAAAGAAAAAGATAAAATAAAATAATGTGGCAGTTTTTACCAGAGCCATCCAGCCTTCGAAAAGAAAACACAAGCTGGTGCATGTTAAGTGTAAAAAAACGTACATACTATATCTTGATTGATACATGAACTATACAAGTATATATTTCTTATGTGATAAATAAAGTAAAACAAATATGTTTTGTTTTTGTGTTTGTATGTAGGCTGACTGGGGCGGGGCCAGAAAGGGGAATCAGGGTGTCGTCCAGTGTTTTGCCATGGCGTCAAACTAGCTCTGTCTATAGATCTTTACTGTCTTATGTATAGCCCAAACATCATAGGTACACACACTGTGCCCGTTACAAGTAAATCTAAAAAACTTATACTGTCATCGTAGTCCAACAGAGGATTTAATGCAGCTATTTCACTAATACCAGAAAAACTGGTCAATAGTCTTTTTTTCAGATCTATGAAGTTCTTTAAATTGATTTTAATTCCCAAGCATTAACTGGGATTGAATAAAGTAAATATCATGGAAAAATACTTAAGGATAAGGACTTTTTTGCTCCCATCACTTAAATAGTTACCAATTCTGAGGATTATTTTGCTTGTCTCTTTGCTGTTTTTATTTAATTTCTTTGTCGTATTGAGGGGATTTTATCTCTCCTTTTTTTTTCTTTTAATGTACAGGTTTACTTCCTCTCCTCTCCTTATCATACCTTTGTTTAGGAGCATGTGCAGCACGAACGCCCACAGCCATTTGCTGGCACGACAAGACAGACAACAGAAGATTCATCTCAGTTTAGCAAAGTAGATTAAATTGCCTTTTTTTGTGTTTGTTTTGTCACATTGCAGTGAGTGTGTATACTATTTTTTTTAACCTTTTTATTATGAAAACTTTATGTTTTAACTTCTCTATGTCTAACATGTTTCCAGTTACTGAACACGTTTTATTTTCATCCCTGTATGACTTTATATCAGTGTATTCTCTTTTTAAGTTTGTTTACAGCACATTCCGCATCGTTGAGCATGGCAGGCAGGGAGTTTGTCCCATGTGCACCAAACTGGGAGGTCGAATTCCCAAAGGTCAACTTTGCTGTGCATACACAGACAAAAACAACTGGCCCAGATGTATTCAACGGCATGTGAGGAAACTCAGAGCCACGCAAGCACAAAAACAGAAAAAAACTAATGTGCCATGTTTTTTTAACCATAATCGCAATCTTTTTTAGCGGAATATAGACAGATAAAAAGGTGCAGGTAGACCTGTTTGCTGGATACCCAGCCACTTTTCCCAACTTCATATTCACACAGTCTTAGCCTAGAACTTAGCCAATGAGGGTCAGTACTTGCATATTTTTTAATCTGCAATCTAAATATTAAAAGATCAGTTTTCCTCTACAGGAAATCCATCTCACTCCGTCTTCTCCAAGCCATGCCTCGACTTTTCTACTTTGCAGTCTTACTCAATTTGATCTAGCAGAAGTATCAGTGATCTATGCATTACAGGCTTTTTTTGTTGAGAATGTTTGTCACAGTCTGTAATTTAAATGAGTCTTTAGGGACTTAGTGTGCAGCTACAATTAACATTGGAAAGACTAACAGAACTATTTGTGCGCATGCTAGACATTTTTCATGCTTTTACTCGCCTGCAGGCTTTGGAGCTCCACTGCTTGGTAAATTGCGCTGTGAAACTGAGACGATCTAACATCCGAATAAAGATAATAACCTCAACATTTTTTCTTGAGTCAGGTGCTTGTCTGCCAACTCTAACTGTACTAAAGTAGGATGCTAAACTGATGGGAGCTCAAACAGGCCAAATAAACTTTGTTGGAAAAAAAAGTTTAAAGGTTAAAAAAAGATAAACAACAATTACAATACAATATTATATTAGTTTTTGAACGACATGCATAAAGTTTTTATTCGTAGTATTTTTCAGTGTAGAGTAGACAAGAGTTTTATTTATATTTTATAATCAAAGCAATTGAACATTGCTGCAGTCATAAAAACCTTACATGAAAAAAAAAAGTTTATATTACCCATCATGCAGCAGCCCATTAAATATTTTTCTGCCAAAACACCAAATTAAAGTTTTAATTGACAGATTTTATTTCTTCAGATTAAATTATTATCCAACTCTCGCCGTAAAATGCTCTGAAATTTAGAAAAGGACATTAATATCAATTTTGCTTTTTGGTTATCACTGATGACTTCCCAAGTTGGTTAAATTAATTTTAAAATAATATTAAGTTCTCTTAAAAAATAGAAATGAATCACTTTTTGATCGAGCTAGCTTTATAACGTGTCATCTTTAATTACTTTGTGGCTACGCTAGTCCATAATTCTTTCGGATATGTAAAACATAAAAAAAAACAACAATGCTAACTTCTAAATCTTTACATGCATCCCGGTCATTTGTTTTAATCTATTGTAAAAATGTTCCCAGTTTTATTATGATTGTGCCTATTTTTAGCCAAAATAAAAACCAAAACTGTATCATTCTCTAAGACATAGTTTCTGGAGAGTGGCAGGAGCTCATTAGAAATTAAACTCTGAGTTGTGGGCAGGACTGTTTGTGTGAAGTAAGCCTGCCCCCACTTCCTACTTCCACCTGTTTACATTAGCTTACAGCCTGTCGTGGGTCCCGTCCGGGAATGATTGGGCAGAGGCGCCAAGGTG
>CM074497.1:25855271-25872676 GCA_037389245.1 Oryzias sinensis
GGGTTGTAAATATTTCTCTCCAAGCATAACCTTTCACAAGTAAAAAACATTCAGGCTCAGACGGCTGGCAGTTTAGTTCCATCGGACAGAAATGAACTGACCTTAGTATTGACACTCTCCAAAATAAACAACAAAAGCAAACAATCCCAATGTCAGGGTGCCTTTTTGTGTGACATTTGAAGCGTCTATCTTTACCTACATAAATTTCCTTGATGTGGAATGAGTTAAAATGCTATCTATCTATAATCTGTAGAAGCAAAAAAAAACAAAAAAAATCACTGTAATGTATGAGGTATTTGTGAAAAAACACCAGACTGTTTTAGAAAAACTTGTCTAGAGTAGAATTTGATTAGGACAGGGTTCAACTTTGCAGTTTGTGATGAATCTAACAGTATTAAATACATTCTGCAAAACTAAATGTTTTGTTAAATGCTTTGATTTAACAAAAAGAGATCCAGCCTTGAGACAGATATGTTGCCAATCAACGTTGTGGGGGCATGTAAAATGCTATGACATGCCAAATGCACTTCTGAGGTGTCTCACCTCAAATCAGTGCCAATTTTGTGCAGGCTTGGTTATATGTATGCTTGATGGAGCCGGTCGTGCGGAAGTACATCTCTCCATCAGTAATTACATCCAGTATTTTATAACTTTGGTGCTTCATATAAGTGACAAGGACTCCCTTGTCATTTTATTCATTTAAAATGTTCATCAAATTCTGTTAAAAATATATTTTGCGGAATAATAATATCTGGTATGTAAACAACATAAACCAGCTAACCTGTTTTTAGAACTGCTTTTAATGTATTTTTTTAAAAGACAATCAGTCACATAATAGCTAATTTCAAAATATATATAAATAAAATTTGCGGGGCTGCTTTCCAATTTTGTTTAAGCTGCAGAAAGAAAAATCCCTAGAGATTACCCAGAATGGTCCGTCATTCATCCATCGATTTATCCACTCATTTTCTATAATTGCTTAATCGTTTGGGATCACAGGGTTGCTGGAGCCTATATCAACCACTTTTTGGTGAAAGCGGGATACACCCAGGATGGGTTGCCCGGGTCCCCTTGGGCATAGAGGGTCAGATCAAGCAGAAATAAAATTTCAAACAAATTAGCAACTATCAACTATGGGACCTGTGTTATTCTGCAGGAGTCTGGGGTTATGAAGACGCTCCTGAGTGTGATAATGTTCAAAATAGGGCAATGACTTACTTTCTGGGTGTACACAGGTTCACCACTAAATGCGCCATAGAGGGGGACATGGGGTGGGAACCTTGTGTGATCAAACAAAGAGCAGAAGTTATCAGATAATGGAACCGGCTGGTGACTTTACCTGCAGAGAGACTTGCACGTAAAATATTTGATTGGGATAGAGCTCAAATTTATCCCTGGTGTAAAGATGTGTTGAACATCCTGTCCTCTGTGAACCTACAATCATTATTTTTTAATTGTTTGAAATGTAAGATAGATAATGTTAAGGAAATTTTAGTTGGTTATTATGAAAAAGAATGGAAAATGAAATTGCTTCAAAAACCAACATTACGAACTTATTTGCAAATTAAGGACACATTTACTACTGAGCCATATGTATGTACAACTTAAAAAGAGGACAAAGATCCTTATGTGCTCAACTTAGAGTAGGAGTGCTCCCCCTACAGGTGGAAGTAGGGCGCTTTAAAGGCATTCCTGAGGAGGAAAGACTGTGAGGTCTGTAAACTGCAAGTGGTGGAGGATGAATTTCATTTTTTGTTTTATTGTCCTTTGTACGAAAAACAGATACTTTGCATGTATGAGGTGATAGAAAAGAAATGTCCTGATTTGTTTTGGTTATCTGAAGATAAAATCTTAGGTTGGCTTTTTGAAAATGAAATTTTTTGTTTGGCAAATTTTGTGTCAAAGGCATGGACAATAAGAATGGACACATTGTATTCTCTTAGACTCTGATTAGGGGGTTACTAGGAATTTTTGTGATGGGCATGTTTCTTTATGTATTATATATTTGGTCTTTCAGTGTCATATAAGCCCGTGTGGGCTGGGCACATTAGTGCATGACACTTAAATAAATAAAATCAATCAATCAATCAATCAATCAAAAATCAATAGGCACGCCCAAAACAAGTCACAATTTTAAAAGTGGTGAATTTAAAAAACTGTGAGATTATTTAGTCAACTCACACAGCTCTGCATGATTAAAGCTTATGATAATATTAGGGGTGTAACGATACACAGTTAAATCGGTACGGCAGTTTGGGTTCGAATACTTCTGTACCATTTCTGTGCTTTTTTTTTACCCGCATTGTAACGACTCAGTTGCTCTGTCACTCATAGTGGGGAAACAAGAAACAAGCTGCTAATTAACTAGTTAGTTGTCCTTGCCCCCATACTCCACACACCCTGTAACAGTCTCAGAGAGAGAGAGTAGACAGAGTAATGCATTGCTCCATCTCCTTTCTGGCATTAAAACCCATTTATTATTAACACACGAAGAGCGTAACAACATGAACCTCACTTCTCTTCATAGCTCTCTCAGTGATGGTGAAGGATTAAAGTCACAAGATTTCACACTTCCCATGAGTCTTAGTGGCTATAGGCGAGGCTAACCCCCATGTTGCCACAGTATTAACTTTGCGCCGAGGTGGAACTAATGTTAGCCGAGACGCTTTTAGGTGACGGACAGTAAGCATGTCAACATATGGTTAATGCATATGCGAGGCCGGAGAGATTTTAATACTTTTATATACTTTTTTAATAATATATTTTTTAATATATTTTTAAGTACTCCACACTCCAACCCATTCCTTAGGATTAGCGGTGAGCTGCAGACTAGACGCGCCCGGGGTAATAGCTGGCTCGTGGCTGGGGAGAGATCGGCCAATCGTTCAGTTGTCGGACAACCTGCTCTACCACCTGAGCTAAACTGCCACCCACGTTTTAGGCTATAACAACCCCGGCGTTTAGTCAGCATGAAAGGAAAAGACAATTGGATAAGTCGTGCTGTGTGTTGACTTTGTTACACAAAGATAGCGCATGCCACAGTAACACATCCAATCTGTTAACGAACTTAAAACGGCATCACCCGACTGTAAAAATCGGGTCTAGAAGAAGAAAAAATGTGCAAGTTAAAATGTTTCTTTTTTCAGGCCAGTGTTAATTATCCAAAGGTTTTGGTTCCTGACAGCTAATAGTTTTTCTTGTTTTATATAGCAGATCACCTACAAAGGTCAATTTTATTTTTTGAAACAAATAAATGCATTTTGTTAGTAATTTCTTTCTGCCTTTTGTTTTACCAAAAAATATACAGAAAATAGATAGATGGATAAAAACTTTATTAACCTCTCAAGGGAGAAATTCAAGTGTCCGGCAGCAAAACACACACAAACACACACAATAAATAACAATAAAATATTAATTCATAAAATAGACGTTTATATCAGGCAGATTTGTTAAACAGCAGTACTGAAATTTACTGAATCGAGCCTTATGAAACTCTGAATCCACACAAAAGATTACAAAAGATTTTAGCATATCGTTACACCCCTAATAAATATAAACATTTAAGGGTTGTTGTTTTTTAATAATTAATTCACAGAAATTTCAGATAATAAAAAAACACTTTAAATTTAAAGAAATAAAATTTAAAATAAGTTGAAGGAACTTGGTCATTCATAAACCATAGTCTAATAAATATACCGAAATTTTACCAAGTCTGCAGTCAATTGATAATCATCAGCATCTGTAGGTGAAAAATAAAACATTTCAAAGTCATTTGTTGAATTGTATTGTAACACTCATTCAAGTTAGTTGTGTCATACTTTACAATTAGCCTCCACTAGAACATTTTTCAGATCAAAGCTTCTCCTTAAAAGGCCAGCACAAATTTGGCTGCAGCCCCATTAAACCATGAGGGTGGTGCTAGCTCTGTGTCTGGCTCTTGTGGGTAAGTTGGATCTGCTGTTGTAAGTTTTGTTTTTAAAGGTACCAATTTCAGGCTTTCTTTAATATCAATAATTATTATTCTATATATAATATCTTATTTAGGCATTAGATATAAAGTTTCAATTTATTTATGATTGATATAAACTTGACAAGAGCCTGACCTGACTTTTTTTCTTTTCCACTATAATTGAATATATAAACACTAAATGCATATGCATTTAAAACTTTTTTCACTTATTTTCAGTTTAAAAAGAAATTATTTAATTGTGGCTGAGTTTTTATTTATACTATGAATATGTCTTCTTTACATTTAAATTATAGATTTCACTAATGCAATTTTAATTCATATATTTACAACCAACGTGTATTTTGTTTACCTAAAGAACAATGAAAAAATGACACAAAAAATTTCCATAAACGGAAAAAAATTTTATTCCTTTTTTTCATTTTCAAGCTGGACAACATTCTAGATTTGGTGAGTTAACAGATAGTTTTGTAAGACATTTGCATCATAAATAAAACTAAATTCAAAATTTTCATGAATTATTAGATTTCTTTTTTGATATTTTTTTTTATACTTCCGACATTGACAAAACTTTACTTCCAGCTCTGGATTTTTCCGCTGGAAAAAAATATGTATACAAGTAAGAGGTGTCCATCATGAACGGTCTGCCTGATGAGGGTTTGGCTGGAGCTGGACCTAATCTTAGCTGCAAATTTCTCATTAGTGCTCTTGACCAAAACATGTACACATTGAAGGTAAGGAGCTCATTTATGGGTTAAAATTTGTTTTCTTATTTTTTTATTTGCAACTACCCAATTACATTTTTTTTTCATTGTAGCTTGTGGCTCGCAAGATGAGTGAATTTAACGGCATTTGGCCCAATGATCGTGCGGAACCAGTTGTGAATATTCCTGAGGCTCTTGCCCCAGAGTTTGAGATTCCTATCAAGTTTGAATCCAGGAATGGCGCTGTGGGAACGGTTTATGCCCCTGAAGCACTCTCAGATTTACTGCTAAACATCTACAGAGGCTTCCTAAGCATCCTTCAGCTTATACTGTCAAGAAAACACACTTTTATGATCTGAAGGAGGTTTGTAAAATATTCAAAAAATGTCTTCCTCTACAAATATGGAGCGAGGACTTATATCTATTGACTAAAAAATTATTGTGCTTTCCAGGCTGGAATTAAGGGTGTGTGTCATGGCTGAGAACGAAAAAAAGACTCAGATGCTGAAACCTGAAAAAGATCATGCTCGAAGCCTGTTGGCAATGAGGCCTTTTTATTTGCCGAGGATGAACGGGAATCCGTGGAGCGGGAGTTCTAAGGCGAGGAGCGAACTGGCGGTAAGTATCCCTCTTGTAGCGGGGTCTTGTTCAGGGGGTGGTCCCGGAGAACTGCTGGTGGAGCGGTGGTTGAGTGTGGCGTGTGGCACGGCGAGGCTGGAGGGCTTGGCGTGATGATGGCTTGGAATGAACAAGGTGGAAACTGGACCCAGGCAGGAGGTTGGTTGCAGAGATTTGTCCTAAAGACAGAAATAATATCTTGAGTAGGAAGTTCAGGAGTAATCAGAAGTTCACTAGAACGCGACGAGCATGAGACAAGGTACTTCACCAAAGTTGGAAACGATCTGGCAATGAATACTGGAAACCGGCCCTCTGATACACTGTGGGGTTGATGATGGAAATGGCTGCAGCTGGGTCCAATCAGTGGAAGCTCCCCGGGGGGCCATGACAGTGTGTTCAGGACCCACTACTCTGTCAACGAAGATCTGAGGGCTGAACGCATCTTTTTGACCAAAACCAGGGACATGAACCACTGTCAGGAAAGGATCTATAGAGACATGGGCTTGGCATACACTGAGAAATGTGACGAGTGCCAGAAAGTAGGTTCAAACTCATTTTATTACAAATATACTACATACTCATGAAACCTATTTTTATTTCATACATGAATGTTGAAATAACAACCTGCAAAATACGCAACTATACAATTTATGTACAGTTGGTTTGTGCAGGTTCTGGTGCAATTTGTGCAGTATATTTATCCCTAGATGCTAATGCCAAAGTGATACAAAAAAATTAATATAGCCATTAGAAGACAGCAAACAAAACATTGATCAACTGTTGCTGTGGTTCCAGGTTAGTTTAATCACTGGATCGATAGACGATTAACCTAGATTTCACCAGTCACACTGTCACACAAGAGGAAATAATTGTATCATGTTTACACTAAAATATCGAGAGCCAAAAGTTCCACTTTTCTCCCAATTCGGGAGTACAGTGATCCCTTCCTATAACGCGGTTTACTTTTCACGGTTTTGCTACTTCACGGATTTGCATCGTGCATTGTTTTCTGCATTCTGATTGGCTAAAAAGTCACTCCGCTTCTTCTCTACCTGTGCATCAATAATGTTATAGTTTTGTACACGTACGTAAAACAGCTTGCCAAATTTACATTACATACGTGGCATGTCGATGTATAAGGGTCTTTTTTGCAAAGAAGAGCGACAACAACTGCCTATCACTATTCTTCTCCCGAACAAACACACCTGCACCGCGGGCTTCAGAAAAAGAAAACACTGCAGAGCGGAGTCAGGATGCAGCGGCTCAGTCTGAAGAGCAGACAAAAACACCTGAATCGCTTTTTTCCCCGACTTTACTTTGTATTTTTTTTTCATAATCATTTTAAATTTTAGGCCGTTTAATCCAATTACTGGGTGGGGCTAACCTCCGCAATTTGTAGCCTTCTGTTCACATTTATTTAAAATTATTAACAGTACAGTACAGAAGTTATTTGTCGAAAAAAACATTTCTAAACTACTTTTATTTGTGAAACAAATGTTTGAGCCTGTAAACTGGTTTGTTCTCTTTTCCATGTATAATAGAGTATTTAATTGTGAAAGACAAAAAACAAAACAGTTTTCTACTTCACGGATTTTGCATGTCACGGGTTCTTTTTGGAACTTAACCTCCCGCGAAAAACAAAGGTTTACTGTATTTTAAAACCGAACAGGAGGGCAGGCAAACAAGGGATGTTTAAAAGAATAGGCTTTTATTTTAACCACCAAAAATGCAACAAACAAACCAAAAAAAGGAAAAGTGGACAACATACAATAATTGTACTTGGAACAACGATTTAGACTGTTTATCCAAAATTAACTAAACAAACACAAAGAGAAACAATGAGTTTTATATGGAGTCTGATGAAAACAACTTGAAAACAATGTGGTGAACAAACAACCAGATGACAGCCTAAGACCATGGAAAACTAATCAGAATAATTTCCCCTCAAATCAGCTTAACACATTGTATGGCCTAAAGAACTGTTAGTTTGTAGAATGTAAGAGATGGATTTATGTGAATACTGTCTCTACTGCACTGCAAAGCATTTCTACAAATCTGCACAAAAATGATACACAAGTGACGCTGTTATTTTTTCACTTTAGTGTTCAGTGTTTAACACATTCATTTCCTTCCAGGGTAGTTGCTAAACTCAGAGAAATAGGCATTATAGACATTACTCAAACAGAGTTAAATTATTCACTGTACTTTCCCACTACATTGCTTGGGTGCATTATGACCAAGAATCCACCTTATATCTATCTTATACTTACCATATGTAAGTGAATTTCACTGCTACTTCTATTTTCTAGTTTAAATATAAAGTTTTTTTTGTTGGCTTTTTCCAATGATAAAGAATGACAGTAAAGTTGAATCTCGCCTCATCTTTTGTCGACAGAAATCTAAGAACCGTAGAGGATCAACATCATACAACTATGTCTTGAAGCAAGTTCCCAGGAGCATCATGATCGTGGAAGTAAATGTAAATGAGCTAATCCAGTTTTCACCTTTGTCTGAGCGTTACGTAGCTTCTCAAACAGAAACCAGGTATGATATATCATACTTAGAATTTTAAAGATCTGTAATTAGCCTTAACTATACTTTAACTAGACTTTTCATAGATTTTTTATAACAAAAGGCAAACCATGGTCTTCCTTGAGATTCAGAATTTCCCCATTAAACCAGTCTCTGCTGGGTGTCATCATCGTGGATCTCTCAAGTATGAATTCTCCAATGAGTTCGAGTTTGAGTTTCAGCTAGTCAAAGTCAAAGATTTACAGGTCCAGGTACTGTTTCAAACATAATCCAAATTTAAGAAACAATAATTATGAAAAATTATTAATAATTTATGTGGAACTTCCTGGTATCATGGAAACAAATGTTTCTATTTAAAACTTAGATCAAGGAGCTTCTGAATCATTTAGTTACCCATAATGCTGAGAAGGTCAATGATCATGCTCCTCTGAAGTATTTGGAATTGATTCAGCTTTTACGTCTTGCCCGCTTTGAAGACCTGGGAGCATTCTGGAGCAAGTACAAAAATATGCCTTCTCACAGGTAACTTATCTGTTATTGAACATTCAACTTATTTACTCAGTCAGAGAGGACAATTCTGAAAATGTCTCCGTTTTTAACTTTTTTTTTCATGTTTTATTAGACTCTGGCTCTTGGAAACTATTGCCGCCACTGAACCTCTGCTGCTCTCAGATTCATCAAGGAGAAATTTCAGGCTGACGGCATTAGTGTTACTGAGACAGTTAGAACCTTGGTTGCAGCTGTTCACATGGTTACAGCAAATCCTGAATCCATCAAGCTGTTTGAGGTTTGTACACTATAGATCAGGGGTGTCAAACTCATTTTGGTTCGGGGGCCACATTCAACCCATCTGATCTCAAGTGGGCTGAATCAGTAGCGTAAAGGCAAAATGACAGCTTTGTTTTTTTACTCAATTGGAAAACATGCCTCGACCAACATGGTAGCCTAATCATTTCTTATTACACATTCATTCACAGAGGCCAATGGATCTTAAACAAAATTAATTTCACTTTAAAAAATATTGGTTTATTCAATTTTATACAGACTGAATATTTTAAATCTGACACTGAAGCAATCCTGATAAAATCTGTCTAAAATGTAAACATCCCAAAGATGACAAAATTACACTACATTAAACTTGCAAACATTTGTGAACATAAGAGTTTGGAGTTAACCTCCCTTCTCTCCTGAAACTGACACATATACTGTCATTCAAGTGTGCAAAACACAATGAAATGTCCATTATTATTTTTCATTATTATAAGAATCTTTTCCTGGTTGCTGCCTGAATTTTTGACCTTTAATGGGGCGCCATCAGTGACCAAAATTACTTCATGTGACCAGTTTACTTCAACATCGTTCAGCGCAGTAACTAGAGAGCTGACTATGTCATCAGCTGTTGTTGTGTCCATCAACTCCAGAAACTCCACTGTGACATCTCTTCAACACCTTTAATAAATATGCAAAATATGCACAACTGTACATATCTGTGATGTTGGTGCTTTCATCAATAGTGACTGAAAATACAATAAATGACTGGACTCCTTCATATGGCTGCCCATGTTTCCTCAGAGATCTTTTGTCTGGAGTCATAATTCTTGACAGACTTATGTTTAAGGTTGGCTGCTTTTTAGGAACAAGACTTCTGCAGCCTTCAGCTTTTTCAATGAGATCACCATCAGAAAATGGTTTGGATGTTTGCTCCAACTTGTTTGCAATAAGGTAGCTAGCTTTCACTGCTCCATCACTGACGTCCCGGCTGCAGTAAATCCAGATGGTTATTTATCGGTCCAGCTAAAAGTTGCTAAATCTTTTTTTTCTTAACTGCAAATGGTGAAACATTTCTTTATGGAGAGTCTCATAGTGGAGCTGAATGTTATATTCTTTCTGCACTGCAACCTGTTGATGACATACCAAGCAGGTTTGCATTCAGCTAGGTGAACAAATAAAACGCTTTCCATTTTCCTTGAAAGCTCAGCACTTCACTTCAAACATTTTTTTCTTTTTGGCAACATTTTGGTCATTATTGTGTCACTACTGATAATTCTTATAGCAACGAAACAATGGTGAGGCTCACAGGGAACCAAGGTGTATCTTACCCAGACACAGAGCTGTTAGGTTTCGTTTTTGGCACATGCAGAGTTATGTTGTTTCACCTGTTTAGCCTTTCCTTTGCTCCCCCTAGTGGCGGAATTGCGCATTTCGGCTATTTCTTAAAAAATCCATAACTCGCCACAGGAATGGACTAGAAACTTGCTTTCTTTTTTAAACATCCTTATGATTTTTGCTCTTCATGTCTGGGCTGGACTTAACCACCTGTCGGGCCGGATACGGCCCGCGAGCCACATGTTTGACACCCCTGCGTATAGATGAAAGGATTTTGTGAAAATGTAAATAGTTAATCATGTTTAATATCTGCACTGTTTCAGACCCTCACCGAAGACAAAAACATTGATGCCGACCCAGTTCTACGTGAGATCTTCCTCAGATACAGCACACTGATTTCCAAATATTGTGCAGAGTCAGATGTCTGTCCTGTCGAAAATATAAAAGTAATCTGATTTTTTGTTCTTTTTTTTCATAAGGAATTGATGAATGTTTGTAAAGGGGGTGGGTGGGAATCTACGAAAAGGACAAAACCCCAATTCTCCTTTTACTTAAAGCCAATTCAGGAGCGTATCCCAGAGGTAGCTTCCAAGGGCGAAACAGAAGATATCATTTTGTATGTGAAAGTTTTGGGAAATGCAGGACACCCCAGTAGCCTCAAATCAATCACAAAGATTGTGCCCATTCACAGCACTGCTGCTGCATCTCTGCCAATCACAGTCCATATTGAAGCCATCATGGCTCTGAGGAACATTGCAAAGAAAGAATCAAGAATGGTGAGATAACACTTTACTTACTAATTCTAAATATCCCCCTCATCCCCTGAGCTCATATCTAAATCATGGTTTAATTTCTTTTTGGTAACAGGTTCAGGAACTGGCTCTTCAGCTCTACAGGGACAAGGCTCTTGATCCAGAGCTTCGTATGCTTTCATGCATTGTCTTGTTTGAGACTAATCCTTCAATGGCGCTGATTTCCACCCTTGCCAATGCTGTTAAGTCAGAGGAGAATTTGCAGGTTGCCAGCTTCACATACTCTCACATGAAGTCCCTGAGCAGGAGCGCTTCCATGATTCCACGATGATATATAAGCTTGCTTCTTCCCACTCCTTTTCAAGCAATAAATACAGCTCTACTTATACTTTAGTTAATGATCTCTGTATTTAATTAAGCAAATGTGATTTAAGTGACATTTTTGCTGTGTTTTCTGTCTTTTTAATCTATGCATTTCATCATTTCTGTAATGAGTTTGATAAATATGTGTAAATTCTTTATTGCTTTGACTACAATGCTTATAATAAATCAATAAAATAAAATCAAAAATCAAAATCAACCGCTGATGACTTCCATGCGCTTGGAAATATTAGTCAGAGATGGATTGATTGATAATAATGGTTAAGGGAGATGTTAAAGTCAAAAAAGTATCCATCCGAAAAACATCTTTTGTTCTGCTTGATCTAAGTGACTTGATTGTTTGTGAGACTTCAGTTTCAGTGACAGTCATTAAGTTAAATATAGGCTCTGTCGTATTTATGAGACAAGCATGCAAATGATTAGATTTGAAATGATTGGCGATTAAGGAAACCGATTCAATGGAAAATCTATTAAAGGCATCTGCTACTGTGACTGGATCCTTGGTAATATGTCCATTTACCTTTATTTCTAAAGCTTTTTTGTGTTTTGTGTTCTTTCCTTCAAGTTTTTTCATTTGGCTCCAAGTTTTTTTGGAATCCCCTTTGGCATTTTCAATTATTGTCAAGAAAAAATCTGCCGTGGCCTTCCGTATGCTTTTTACACCTTTATTTCTTAATGTTATAAATTGATATCTTAGACTCTGAGATTTATTTTTTATTGCATTTTTCAGTGCTCGGTCCCTCTCTTTAATTAATTGTAGAATGTCAGAGTTCATCCGGGGTAGCAGGTTTTTATTTTGTTTGAATTTGATTCTTGAACTGAAGCTTTTACTTGTTTCTTTAAGTGTATTTGTGAATAATTCACAATCCCTTTGACAATCAGTTCCCTTTAACATCCGATTCCAGTCAGTTTTTCAACCGCATTCTTAAATTCTTCCTTCTTGTTTTCTGGGATCCCAATGAAGTCATTCTCTCTGGCAGAAAAATTAAATCTTTTCCTTGATAGCTTTCTCACTACAAGGAGAAGATTATGGTCAGAGAGGCCAGCTAACATGTTGTATGTCTACGTTATTCTTTCTGAACGGTTGCTAAAAATTGAATCTATCTGAGTGCTGCTTGAGGTGGTAATTCTTGTTGGGCCCTTAATTGTACAAGGTCAAATTTATCAGTCACACGCTTAAGATTTTTTCTGGCTGATGTATCCTCCCAGTTAATATTAAAATCTCCCAGTATAACTATTTCTTTACTTGAATTACAGTTTTTGAGTAGCCTTTCAAATTGTCATAAAATGCACCATCTGATGAGGGAGGACGATAGATCACAATAATTGTAAATGACATTTGTGGAGATAGTATAATATTTAAACCTAGGCATTCCAGTTCATGAGCATTAGGCCAAAGAATTTCCTTGCACTGAATACTATCTTTAATGTATAGCATGACTCATCCACCCAATTTGTAGCCTGGGATGTGCTGCACAGGAGGCATTTTTATATAGCCAACTCTCAGAAAGACAGGGGTAATCTAGGTTTGAATCAGTTAGTCCGTGTTTTATCTGTTCAGTTTTTGGAATTATGTTTCTGATGTTTATATGTCCTGCTAAAATCCCTCTAGGTTTTGATTTAGAATCCCTTTTGAGTGACTGACAGTTTGAAAGAATGTCCATTTCCGTTTTTTTGCGATCCCGGGATTAAGTCGCTTCCTGTTTACATAGTGCGTCGCCATGGTAACTGAGAGACCGTGAGGAGAAGTTAGAGAAGAAGTCTGATGTCGCTGTCGGTCTGGATCTTGTTTCTTGATCCTATGCAGTGTTGTATTTGTTTCGCACGGTTGGACCTTTGACTCCGGACTGCAGCAATGCTGCGACGCTGCAGCACACGCCCCGGGAACCACAAGCCTCCCGCCGCCAGACCACCCTGGCACCGCGGCTTCCACACCATCGACCCCGGTTCCCCGGACAAGCAGCTCAAGCGCAGTTGTTGTTGGCAGAGGATTCAGCTGATTAGCATGACGTACCAAAGCACAAGAGGGTGCAGAAAAGCATACCTGTAAGGTAGGAGCGATGCTTGTTGTACTATTTATTTTATTATTATTGAACAATTCCAACAAACAGAACAAGAGAATGCAACAATTATGCACATATAATGTACAGTAGAATTCTGAATACAGAATAAACGTGTTACATCATTAAGAAAATGTTATAGAAACAATCACAAAAGGAAATAACAAATAAAATTAAATAAATAAAACTAAACAAAGAAAAAACAATAAAGTAAGAAAAATAAAAAGAGAAAATGCAAGAGGTAGTCCAAAAGACAAAAAACCAAACCTTTTGTTTTGTTAAATCAGTAGTCCAAAAGATTTACAAATGTCAATTGTTTTTTTTAACTTTTGTATTTTTTGAAGCTGAAATTAAATTTAAATATTGCTGCAGTTCAAGTTTGAACACAAAGAAATCAGGTTTTTATTGGAGAATTTGCTGTTGTGAATATGAAATTTAGCCAAAAATAATAACATGTTTACACAAAAGAAAGCATCACGTTCTCTGACATCAAAACTATGAAAACCAAATAGTATATTTTTATAATAAAGTTGTAAATCAGCAAAAATAGATTTGGTAGTAAATTTGCGAATACTTTTCCAAAATTTGTACGTGAATTTACAAGACCAGAATAAATTAGAGCAGGTTTCAGGTTGTTTCTGGCAGAAAGTACAGCTGGTGTTTATGTCAGCCTTAAATTTAGTTAAGTAATGCTTTGCTGGATAAAATCTGTGTAGGAGTTTAAAAGAGATTTCTTTGACTTTATTTGTTAAAAAGTATTTTTGTGGTAGAGATCAGACTTTTTTCAATTCAATGTTCGAGGTGAAATTTGCCCAATAAAAGATAGCTGATGGAACAGAAACTAAATTATCTTGAAACAAAGCTCTGGTTTTTTAGTTCAACTGTTCAGCGAAAGTGAAGCAGAAACTACCCAGAGGGGATTTGAGCACATCAGGAGGATGAAGAGTCAGAGGAGGAGCGCTGTAGAAACCCCTGAATAACATGCAAAGCCCAGACGGTACGGCATCAAACAGTACTGCAAATTCTTTGGGGGTTATTGGTATTTTACACTGCATTGTGAACTCTGAGTAGTTATATAATAATCCCGGTTCTTTGAATAATTGATTAAGAAAAATTATACCATTATCAAACCAGTTATTTAAAAACAGTTTTCCTTTATAGACAATATTACAATTATTCCAGATAATACAAGTCTGTGGAGAAAAGTTGTGTTTGTAGATCAGTGCCCAGGCTAAGAGAACCTGTTGATGAAAATTTGACAGTTTCAAAGGGATTTTTGGAATACTATAGTTACAGCATAGTAGGAAGTTAAGGCCTCCTAACTTAGAAAATACAAAATGTGGAATAGAGTTCCAGATAGATGTGGGGTTGTTGAAATAATTCTTAATCCAGATTACTTTAAGTGTATTATTACACGCAGTGAAATCAATGCAATTTAAACCACCTTTATCAGAGGTATTTAAAATAACTGATTTTCTGATATAGTGAGTTTTATTTCTCCATAGAAAGTTATATAATATTTTATTAATTGCATTGCAGACTGTGTTATTAACTGTAGAGATTGAGCTACATAAATTAAACGGGAACTCTGCCTTTCAAAGACAGATCTCTTTGCAGCCATTGGTTTAGGGTTTTTTGGGTTTTATCTATAAAAGGAGAGAAATTTGTAGAACATCTGGATTGCATATCTTTAGTAGTTTGAATGCCAAGGTATGTTACAGATGTTTTTACAGGAATACCTTGGATAGATGTAAGCAAACAATTTTTAACAGGCAGAATTTCACATTTATTTAAATTAAGGGTGAGTCCTGAAGCTTTACAAAAGGATTGGATAATATCAATCGCCACAGCTACTTGTGAAGTGTCTCGGAGAAAGAGAGCAGTGTCATCTGCTAGTTGACTTATGAATATTTCCCTCTCAGCCACAATTAAACCTTTTAATGGGCTGAGTTTGATATGTAGGTTGAGTTGTACAGAAAGAAGAAACAGATACACCGATAAGGGGCATCCGTGCCTTACCCCACGTTTTAGGAAGAATCTAGGAGAAGTTCCGCTGGCAAGTTTACAAACTATTACTATTGACATATAAAGTTTGAACTGCATTGCAGAAGAATTGACCAAAACCAAATTTATTTAAAGCAGCAATAATAAAATTGTGTTCTAAAGAATCAAAGGCTTTATAAAAGTCTAGAAAAAGAATGAGACTGTCATCCTGCACAAGTTCTGAGTAATCTAGTATGTCTAAAATTAATCTAGTATTGTTTGAGATATGACGATTCTGCATAAATCCAGACTGATTTTCATCAATAATTGTATCTAAGACTGGCTTTATTCTATTTGCAAGAATCAAAGCCAAAATCTTATAATCACAATTCAACAAGGTGATTGGTCGCCAGTTATCTAAGAAAAGGGGATCCTTCCTTGGTTTAGGGATCAAGGTAATCAGTCCTTGAGATAAGGTGGGAGGGAGTGCACCCTTGTTAATGCTTTCTTCAAAAACTTTTAGCAAAAATGGGGCTAAGTTGTCAGAAAACTGTTAATAGAACTCGGCAGTAAGGCCGTCTGTTCCAGGAGATTTATTTATTTTCAGATATTTGATAGCATCTGTGACCTCATTCAAAGAAATGACATCATCACAACAGACTCTGTCCGCTTCACTCACTGGAGTAATATTATTGACAGTGTTAAGAAAGGTAAAGGGAAGATGTTGAGCAATAGTTGGAAGAATAAAGTTTACTATAAAAATCAGAACAATATTTTGCTATGGTAATTTTGTCATCACAAAGGACCCCATTAATATTTAATTGTTAAATAGAATTACTATTGGACTGGTATTTCTCCAGCCTAAAAAATAGGCAGAGTTCTGCTCTCCTTCTTCAATCCACCTTCTCCTAGATCGGATAAACGCTCCTTCTGCTTTGCATTTATAAATGTCATCTGACTTGTGTTGTAATTCTATTAAAGCAGTTTTATCCATTTCATCTAGGACCTCTGTTGGTTTAGATGTTAGAAGAGCAATCTTCTGTATTACATCTGTTTCATCAGCTCTTCTTTTTTTTCTTAAATCAGAGCTATATTTTCTAAAAAAAATTACCAAGTTCGTATTTCAAAAGTTCCCAATTGTTACAGAATGAGTTATCAGCTAGTGCTTTGTTCCAAAAAAGTATAATTAAGCGATGTCTTTCAGAAATCACCTCCAGATGCTCAAGAATGGTACTGTTTAACTTCCAATATGAAGCTTTAGTGCCAGAGGAGCTCGACAAAGGGACAGTTAGATGAATTGTTTTGTGGTTTGAAAGCGGTGTGGCATGAATATCTGTTTTAACATTTTTTAAGTCTTTAGAAGTAAGCCAGAAATCAATGCGCGAGTGTCTGGTCTGTGATTTGTTACACCATGTATAAGCTCTTTGGTTTGGATGAGAGTCCAAAAAAGATATTCAGACCAAAGAAGAAGAAAAAAGAAGTTGAATTAAGGGTTTTTGGTCGCTTAGGAACAGAAGGAGGATAAGAACCAGCAAACCATTACTAAAAAGCTGTGAACTAAGACCATAACAGTAATTATTTCCTCATGAAATAACGCCAAAGTGGGATATATCACTCCTCAGAGTAAATGTTTGAAGAAAAAATAAAAATAAAACCCACAATGCTGCTACTTAATTCACATTCAAGTATAATGTTACACTTAAAATAACATTATGTTATACCAAAAATAAGACTAAAGTACGATAATAAAAATTAAAATAAAAAGTAGCAGCTTTAATGAAATAAGCTTATGAGCTCAAATAAAATCAAATTTTAAGCAACAGTATCATTTTTGACAAATGTGGAAAATAGCAAAAAACATTCAAATCCAGCTTTCACATCTGCAGCCTTCCTTAAGGTGGTAGGATTTCTTTACCATTGACAAAGGCACGTCCTTCAACAAAGAACGCCAGCTTGTTCTCCCTCCTGGCTTTCTTCACGGCCGGCCACAGTTAGTTTCTCCGTTCGTGGTCTTCAGCAGACAGATCCTCTGACATCCTCAGGTTGTGTTATTTCAGAAAGGCCGATTTCTTTGCGGTGCGCCAGACAGTATCACGATGAATCCTCGCAGTGAACTGGATGATGATACCTCTCGGTTGGTTGTTGTTCAGTCTCTTCGGGCCGAGTCTGTGTACCGTATCCACAACATCGGGGAGTTTGTCTTTCGCCTCCGGTAGAACAGACTGGCTGATCTGGATCACTTCTTGCCGCACGTTCTGATTTTCTTTCTCAGCCAAACCGCGAAGTTTCAGATTCCAGCGGC
>CM074497.1:25873176-25895934 GCA_037389245.1 Oryzias sinensis
CTGAGTTTCTAAAAATGAAAGTTTGACTTTATGATTTATTTCAGGGTAAAATATCCAATTTTTCATCCATAACTGGTAACAAAGAGGCTGGAAGCTCATTTCACTGCATTTATTTACCATTAAAAATGATAATCATGTCTTTACACTATATTGAATTATTATTATTGTTGTGATTTTATTATTTAATGAACTTATTCCAGCAATAATAAACTAAATATTAGAAATTAGTGAATGAATATATTTTTAGTTCCTTTTTCTTCTAGTTTCTCTGTTGAAATGTTATTTCTTTATTTGTTTGTTTATTTCCAAGTGTTCAACTAAAAACTAAACATCATAAATAGAATAACAGTAAATGACAGTAAATGACTCAGTGAGGCTTCAATGGGATTGTTGCTGTCATGGTTCAGAACTGAAAACATTAAAAAAAAATCATCCAAAAATCCCAGATTTCTCTTTTTTATATTTATGTACAAACATTTGAAATACGCAGACAACAAGAACTATAATGGAAGATAGGTAAATAAATCATAAAAATGAATAATTCTGATGAACAATTTTCCTCCTTGAACACGAACAAAAACAGAAATATTGTAACAATCCGGCCGGACCGTCACTTTAGTGGGGTAGCGAAAGCCAACTGCTCATAAAGAGGTTCTAACGCAAAGCTGTCCGTGCCCTATACACCGCACGACCCCGGGCCGTATCAGGTTGAAAGAAATGTAGACAGAGGCAATATTAGCTTTTAAGCAACAAGCCTGTTTATTCCAGCACACACAGCCCAAACAGCATGGAGAGTCACTTCAGCTTCCAGCCCTCTGACTCAAGGTTTCACCCTTAAGCTCCCCACTTCCCATGAGCCTTTGGGGCTGAAGGCAGCGCTAACCCCCGGGTCGCTACAATATGATAAACCATGAAAGTTTGCTTTGCTGTGTAGAAAAGAGAAACTAAAGAATTGAAGCTGTAAGAAACTGATCATTCCTGCAGAAAGATGAGATCCTGAGAGAATTCAGGACTCACTTTTTGTTGTCTCCTCTGAAAGTCACAATTGGAAAAACTGAAGGGCTTCTCCGGTCCACGTGTGCTGAACCGTGGCTACTGATGGATCCCGGTTCATCGTCAACCGTTGCCCCCTTACTGCTAACCGTGGGGGCAGATGCTAATGAGACTTATTGTTTTCCTGAACGGACCGAGGTCGGTGACTTTAAGTCAGGGGTGTCAAACTCATTTTGGTCCGGGGGCCACATTCAGCCCGTCTGATCTCAAGTGGGCTGGACCAGTAACATAAAAGCAAAATAACAGCTTTGTTTTAGTTTTTTACTCAGTTGGAAAAAATGCCTCAATCAACATAGTAGCCTAGGATGATCGGTCAAGATTGCGACCGATGCAGAAGCAACGCTCTTTGGTTAAGTGAAGAAACTATCCTCTATCCCTTACAACCAAACTTTAACTAACAGAAGTACACGCTACAGAAATCTAAAAGAACCAAGATCAATCTCCAAGCCTTTGAAAGAAACCATCTCTCATCTAAATCTATCTATTACCGCTGTTTGGGGTCTGGACAACGCGGCTAAGCTAAATCGGCTACATCGAGAACGGCTAAGCTAAGCTGGCTACACTGCAGCCTGTGAAACCCGTTCCAGCTCATCATGAAGCCAAGCGACCTAAACACAAAACAAAAAGGAAGAGAACCTACCGTCCGTGAAGAAGGTATGGAGTTCGGAGTTCCTCTTGATATTGAGAAAACAGCTAGCTCTCCAACTGCTGTCTCTGCTCCAGCTGCTGCTAGCTCTGATCATGACTACACTAGCTCCGGTCTACCGCCTGACTCTACTCCAGATACGCCAGTTAAACCTAAGGAAAAAAAGCAAAAAGCTGAAATGTCTTTGTCAGAATTACAGAACAACATTCTGGACGCAATTAACGCGCGGGCTGATAATCTAGAAGGCCTCATCAACAGAAATACTTTGAGTATTGAGGGCCTGAAGAAATCCCTGGACTTTGCCTTTGCAGAAGTTGAAACTCTGAAAGTGGAGATGAAAGAAGTCAAAACTGCAAATGAAAAATACGACCAGAAAATATCAGAACTGCAGCTTAAACTTAATGAAGCTGAAAGATATGGTGGAAGATGGAACCTCAGACTACACGGTGTGCCGGAGGGAAACCCTGAAGACGTCAAAGCCAAAGTCATCAACATCTGCTGTGCTGTGATTCCCAGTTCTCAGGGAAAAATAACAGGGGATATCGACATGGCTTATCGTATCGGAAAGAAGACGGGAGCAACCGACAGACCGAGGACGACATTCATCCACTTCACATCCATATCAACCAGAGATCTTCTGTGGAGAGCAGCTAAAAGGAGCGAGTACCTCAGAAACAACAAACTGAGATTTGCTGAAGACCTGAGGACAAAGCGCTAAGGAACAAGCTGTGGCCCATTATTGAGGCTGCAAAGAAAGAAGGAAAAAAGGCTCATTTTGCAGGTATTCGTGTCATCATAGAAGGCAAAGAAGTACGACCAGAAAACTTTCACCAATCCCAAATGGACACATCTTCTGCAGAGGCCTCCTCCACCTAGGATGCTCTGCAAGCACCAGGACATGCTTGTCACGCTTCTTCACTGAGGCAAGCTTGAAAAGGTCTGGATTGATTTGGGCTTTTGCTTTTCAAATGGTGAACTTTTACAGGTGATTTTGCACACTTTCCCAAATATGTGAGCTGGTAAAAAGAGGATAGCAATAGTTCAAAATAATTAAAAACATATATAAATAAATAGATTTAAAAAAAAAAGACAAAGTATATTTTCCCTTTTTTTACAAATGGCCTATTTTTTGAATGCTCTTTTCTTTTTCTGTATCCTTCTTCCCTTATTTTAAATGGCCAATTTTTGACAAATATTTTTTGCCGAACAAAGAGATTGTTATTAACCCATATAGCTCTGCT
This sequence comes from Oryzias sinensis, assembly GCA_037389245.1. Lineage (NCBI taxonomy): Eukaryota > Metazoa > Chordata > Actinopteri > Beloniformes > Adrianichthyidae > Oryzias > Oryzias sinensis. Next base: position 25,876,117 of record CM074497.1, read on the forward strand.
GTTAGTAATGGGATAGAGATAGTTATTTGTTCAGTACTTGAGTTTTTCTCTACTCTTATAGTACTTTTTCTATAGTTTTTTCTTTTCTTTTTTACACTGTCGTTCTCTGTCTTTTCTCTTAATGCCAGGGGGTTGAGACAGAATGTCAAACGAAAAGCCTTATTTCTTTTTGCAAAGCAACAGAAAACCGATTTCTCCTTTTTTCAAGAAACACATTCAACTAAAGATGATGCACAGTTCTGGAAGGCGCAGTGGGGGAACGATATCTGGTTATCACATGGCTCAGAAAGAGCAGCAGGTGCTGCTGTTTTGAAAAACTCCTTTAATGGAGCCGTATTACATTCTGATGGGGATCCTAAAGGTCATTTTTCGATTCTGGTCCTTAATACTAATGATTCTCTTGTATTACTTGTTAACATATATGGGTACAACTCAAAATGTGAAAATGATTTGTTGTTGGAGAAATTAGAATCTCGACTTCTACACTGGTTATCCAAATATCCAATTGCCTTGATTGTGATGGGGGGGGGACTTTAATGTTGCTCTGGATGGTCTGTTAGACAGATGGCCTCCTAGAACTAGTAATTCTATGGCCTCCAGTTTAATACAATTCATGCAGAAATTTCAGTTAGTAGATATATGGAGACAAAAGAATTCTAATGTAAATTCTTTTACCTGGAGCAATAAATCCCAGACCAGCTTTTCTCGCATAGATTTTTGGCTGGTTTCAAGCTGCCTTGATGAAAATTGTATAAATGTGAAAATTCTCACCACTCCTTTAACAGATCACAAAGCTATTTCTATCCAGATATTTTTAAATCCAAACACTTGTTACAGAAATTCATACTGGAAATTAAATAACTCTATCTTGCAACATGATAAGGTGTCCAAAACCGTTTGCTTTCTAATTAAACGTTTCTGGCAGAAAGCTTCCTTAGAAAAACAGTTTGGCAGAAATTGGGAACTTCTAAAATTTGAATTATCTAAATATTTTAGAACATATGGAAGCTCATTTGCTAAAGCTAAAAGATTTGAAGAGGAGAGTTTAATCTCAGAAATAACATCTTTAACACAAAAAACTCCTGTTGACTTAAATGAAAATGAGCAAAAACACTTAACTAATCTGCAAAATAAACTGGATGACATGTATAGAGGAAAAGCTGAGGGAGCCTTTATAAGCAGCAGGAGGAGATGGATGGAGGAAGGAGAGCAGAATACTGCAGATTTCTTTCGCCTTGAAAGACAAAATGCTAAAAATAATTCAATACAAAAATTAAATATTGATGGGAATGTTACAGATAATCCTAAAAAAATAGCCAATTACTGCTCTGACTTCTACACTAAACTTTATGAATCTAAATATTGTGAAGAAACTTCTAATCTCTTCTTACAATCTCTCACAGACACCAAGGTAATTGAGCCTGATTTCAAGGAATTCTGTGATAAACCACTATTGCTACATGAAGTTCTATCAGCTATTGAACACCTCAAATTAAATAAATCTCCAGGCACAGACGGCTTAACCTCTGAATTCTATAAAACATTCTCCGAACAACTTTCTCCTTTCCTCCTCCATTTATTCCTGGAGAGCTTGAACAACTTCCTTCCTCCTACTTTAACCCAGGGCCTTATAACATTAATACCCAAACCTAAAAAGGATTTACTCCTCATTGACAATTGGCGTCCAATCTGCCTGCTTAACAATGATTATAAAATACTTGCCTTAATCTTCGCTGAAAGGTTAAAAAAGGTTTTGGATCATATAATAGATGAGACTCAGTCTGGCTTAATGCAAAATAGACACATATCAAATAATATCAGATTAGGACAGTTTTATCCTTTTTCTGGACTTTTACAAAGCCTTTGACACAATTGAACACAACTTCATACTCCATGCGATAGAAAAATGTGGCTTTGGTTCTTTTTTTAGAGGAGCTGTTAAAACCATGTATGCAGGAGGAAATTGTTCTATCAAACTTCATGCTGGGACTTCTCCTCCATTTTTACTAAAAAGAGGAGTCAGGCAGGGATGCCCTATTTCCCCTTATTTATTCCTCCTCTGCACCCAGCTCCTCACTGACTATAAAACTCAGCTCACTAAAAGGTATTTCAATAGCAGACCACACAGTCACTATCAGCTAACACGCTGATGACACCACCCTGTTTCTAAAAGATCATTCTCAGGTACCGTTAGATATTAATCTGATCAATCATTTCTCTGCTGCATCTGGACTCTGTTTAAACATAAAAAAATGTGAATTATTTGCTCTTAAACACTGTGACGTCCTCTCTATATTCCAGTGAAAGAGTCCATCACCTACCTAGGAATTACCTTCTCTAAAGATAAAAAAGCCAGATGCCAGTTAAATTTTGACCCAATTATTAATAAAACACAGACAAAGCTGAACCAGTGGCTCCAGAGAGATTCATCATTGAGAGGCAGAGTTTTGCTAACTGAAGCTGAGGGAATTTCCCGTCTAACGTACGCAGCTTTATCCCTCAATGTTGACAAAAAAGTTCTGAAATCCATTGACAAAATGCTATTTAACTTTATTTGGAGGAACAAAAACAATTATATTAAAAAAAACTGTTGTAATGAACACTTACAATAAAAGTGGTCTTAACTTTCTTGTACATTAAATAATACCTTTAAAATTAATTGGCTTAGACATTTTAATAAGAATCCAACTTCAATCTGGAATTTCATACCAAATTACATTTTCTCCAAATTAGGAGGCATAAACTTTCTTTTATTCTGTAACTATAATGTACAAAAGATCCCAATTAAGCTTTCTTCCTTCCATAAACAAAGTTACTTTCCTGGTCACTCATCTACAAACACAATGTTTCTCCTCACAGATACTACATATGGAACAATAAAGACATTTCTTATAGACATAAATCTTTATTTTATCCATCATGGTTTATTTAAAACATCCTTCTGGTTCATCAGCTGTTTAATTCAAACGGAGCTTTAATGTCACATGAAGAATTCTGCTTCAAATACTCCATCAAAATACCAAAAACCGAATTTTACTTTGTTTTGAAAGCAATTCCTAAATGTATTATTACATTATTCAAAAGTTCGTCATTGCAAAATCCAACTTTATTGCCAATTGATCCGACTAAAATAGAAATAGGCCAAATTTGTTTTTCTTCTTCACATAACACAAATCGCCGTCTACGCTCACTCTTCCAGAAGGATGTTGTTTCCATTCCTTACGTAGTCTCTTTTTGGAATAATTTAGTTTATCATTTAGAATGGAAAAAGATTTGGAATTTACCAGCAAAATACTTTTTTAACCAATAAAGTGAAAGAAATCTCAATCCAATTAATCCATTAATTCTATCCAACCAAACTATATCTGCAAAGGTTCAAGGATGATATTGATGTTACCTGCTCTTTTTGTCAAGAACACCCTGAAGACGCTGTACATTTATTTTGGTCATGTCCCTTTTCAACTACTTTTTGGTCTAAAGTTTGTCATTTCATTTCCGCCCACATTGACCCTGACTTCCGCCTGTACTTAGAAAATATTATGTTTGGCATCACCCACTGTCCATCTCATAAAAAAGAACAGTTGTACCTCATTAACCTTTTGTTGTTTTTATGCAAGTGGCACATTCATAAATCAAAAGTAACGAATCATACCCCTCATTTCTCAATCTTTATCAATGAGTTCAAACAATACATTAAGACAATAAGAAACTCTGATAATAAGAACGCCATCAAAGTTTCAATATATATGCATAAAATGTATTGCTTGTTCCTTCGTTGCTCACTGTTCAACATTTTGTTTTGTATTGATTTTTTACATTCAATAAAGTTTGGGGGGAAAAAAACATGCATCAAACGGTCCACAGGCAGGGCACATACAAGAGGGGTGACCAAGATGGCGCTCTGAACAGTCGTGCTTGGCTGATCTCTGCAAACCTAACTGTTTTTTGTAATAATACACGGTGAGCAAAGACCCTTTCTTGATTTTTTTCTTTTTTTTTTTTTACTTCTTTTCAATTTCTTTATACTTTTTGCATAGTTCTCAAAGCAATATGAGCAAAGCCGAGAAGAGAAAGACGGAACTCAAGAAATCGCAAGCGAGTGTTGGCTCTGTTAGCAAACCTGCTAACGTTAGCCATCCTGTAAAGCCGTCTGCGTCGAGTAAGACTACTGATGCTAAAGTCAAATTAATTGACTCAATGCATGACTACATGGAGGCAGTTTCGGAACCATTCCTAATGGAAGAAGAAGACTTTCCTGCTCTTCCCTGCACACCCACTGCTTCCCCAGTTGGTAAGCTGAGAAAAGTCACAGAAACGGAGACAGAGGCTGTTCTTTCTCAACTCTCGTCACTCACACAACTAATAAACTCGAGGTCAGACACTCTGGAAAAGTTTATTAGCGGCAACTCCAGAGAGATCTCTGAGATGAAAAAAGCTGTGCAGGAGAACTCCATGCAAATCTCAGCTGTAAAAGACTCCGTTGATGTCGTTTGTACTGAAATTAGTGACATGAAGAACAGAGTGGTCCACGCTGAGGCACAACTGGAGAAATATAAAACAATCGTAGAAACACAGGAAAAAAGGATCTCCCAGCTCGAAAGCTACTCCCGCCGCTGGAATCTGAAACTTCGAGGTTTGGCTGAAAAAGAAAATCAGAATGTGCGGCAAGAAGTGATCCAGATCTGCCAGTCTGTTCTACCGGAGGCGAAAGACAAACTCCCCGATGTTGTGGATACGGTACACAGACTCGGCCCAAGAAGACCGAACAACAACCAACCGAGAGGGATCATCATCCAGTTTACTGCGAGGATTCACCGCGATGCTGTCTGGCGCGCCGCAAAGAAGTCCGCCTTCCTGAAAGAACACAACCTGAGGATGGCGGAGGATCTGTCTGCTGAGGACCGCGAACGGAGAAACCGACTGTAGCCGGCCGTGGAGAAAGCCAGGAGGGAGAACAAGCTGGCGTTCTTTGTTGGAGGACGTGCCTTTGTGAATGGTAAAGAAATCCTGCCGCCTTAACGAAGGCTGCAGATGTGAAAGCTGGATTTGAACGTTTTTTGCTATTTTCCACATTTGTCAAAAATGATACTGTTGCTTAAAATTTGATTTTATTTGAGCTCATAAGCTATTGCATTCAAGTTGCTACTTTTTATTTTAATTTTTATTATCTTTCTTTAATTTTGTTTTTGATATAACATTATAATGTTATTTTAAGTATTACTTAAATGTGAATCAAGTAGCAGCATTGTGGGTTTTATTTTTATTTATTTTTTTCTTCAAACATTTACTCTTATAAGTAAGATGGGACTAATAACGCCCATCACTTTGGCGTTATTTCATAAGGTATTAATTATTGTTAGGGTCTTAGTTCACAGCTTTTTTTGTAAAGGTTTGCAGGTTCTTATCCTCTTTCTGTTCCTAAGCGACCAAAAATCCTTAACTCAACTTCTTTTTTCTTCTTCTTTGGTCTAAATATCTTTTGTTTTTGTTCTTTTTTTCTTTTTCAACTTCATGTCTTTATCCATTATTTCTTTAAATGCGAGAGGTTTAAGAAACAATGTTAAACGTAAAGCCATTTTTTTGTTTTGTAAGCAGTTTAATTCAGATCTATGTTTTATCCAAGAATCCCACTCAACTGAACAAGACAAATCCTTCTGGAGGTCACAGTGGGGAAATGATGTGTGGATGTCACATGGTACAGAGCGAGCTGCTGGTGTCTGCATACTGAAAAACAGATTTAATGGAAAAGTTTTGCTATCTGACAGCGATAAAGATGGTCGTTACATTTTTATAATACTTGAAGTAGCCCATTCCGTCTTTATTCTAGTCAACGTGAATGGGTTCAACTCCCAAACAGAAAATAATCTTCTCTTCAATAGACTAGAAACACGTTTATTGCACTGGCTGTCTAAATATCCAAGTCTTTTATAATACTTGGAGGGGATTTTAACACAGTTTTTGATAATTCTATGGATAGATGGCCTCCCAGGAGTCCAGACTCTAACTCTTCTACAAAGTTGTTTGCACAAAAATTAGATTTAATTGATTCTTGGAGAGACTCCAGGGCTCCAGACTAACTTTTTTCACTAGGAGCACTGTGGCCCCTAAATGAAAATTTTAGGGGCGCAACCTGAAAATTTAGGGGCGCATACCGTAAATCAACATTCTAACCAAATCTTCTAATTTCCACTGTTTTATAAATACACTAAATAAAATAAATAAAGTAAATAAATACTTTAATTATAGATGCAAAAATTACAATTTGCTTTTTCAAATTCAGTGTCAGATTTTATTCTGCACTTTTGAAGATGCAACAAGAAGGTAAACTGACAGCAGCATCGCTGTCATGACAGAAAAAATAGTAAACAAAATACCATAAATTTAGAATAAAAAAAGTTTTTAGTAACAAGTGATTACCGTAGTAACCTTTCGGTCATTTCACAGTTTCAAACAATACTTAAATGTATGTAATCGGCGTGGAAATGGAAATTGATCAGCAAAATGTCATTTCTTGTTGCTTTCTGAATGGTTGAGACATCGCCGCCATTGTTTTATCAGGTAAAACAAACTAAAGGCATATGCATAGACCACCGTTCCATAGCTTATGAAGGAATGTTTTTACTATGAAAACAACTTTCCCCAGTGGACAGTGTCGATCTGTCGCATCTATATCTGCTCCGCCAGGCGGACACATTAGCAGAATATCAGTTTGTACATTATTTAGTTCTGTTAACTATATTATTTATGAGATGAATTGCACAACATACTTAATATTACCCAGAACATATTTCACTTTTCTTTCTGCAAATATGTGTTCATTTGAATTTTCGTTTGATTGTTTTGTTTGTTTCACTGCTGATCGATCAAACGGGTGTTCCTGTAAGGCTGTTAATTGTCAGACTTGCTGTGATGTCTTCATGGTATTTCTGAGAGCCAGGATTGTCATTTTTCACTCGCGTGTTTCTTCCATCTGCGGCGATGTCGCGTTTCTCATTTCACCGTTTTTATTAAATGCGCCTGGGTCGGAAACTTCGTGGAGGGCCGCACATTTTCCCGTCAAGTTTGCTTTTTATAAATCTCAACTATTGCGTAGAGAGTGCGTGCGCCTTCTTTTTGTCGTCTGCGTTTACTGCGTAGAGGCCCCAGGTCTTTTATTTCCCGGAAAGATGCGATCGGTTTGCTCAAAACCGGGTTTCGGGGAATTCTGAAGAACTTTCATCACTGTTATGAATAACATGAATACCTCAGAGAAAGCCATACATGTTCCGCGGCGTCACTGAAGAAGGCCAGGTGGGTGTCTGCCCGGCTGTTGTCTGCTATCTTCCAGGTACAGGATCCTATAGACCACAAAGTACAAATACTTTCAAATGACAGATGTTACAGAGGCAAAATGCTAAATTCCCAATTGACAGGTAAAACAACAGCCTAATAGGATGATAAAATATGAAATAGAATGAGAATAGAAGGTGTTTAGTAATAATCCCTGAGGAGAATTTTAAATGGCCATCATAAAAAACACATAAAAACACACGCGTACAAATGAAATATACAAATTAAAAAGATTGATAAAAAGGTAAATAATTGAAAAATCAGTGGATAAAACTTAATTAAAAGAAATTACTTGTAAGAGGCCATCCCAGAGAGTTGTATGGCCTGATGGATCTGAGAACAAAAATTGCTTCAGTCTTTCTGTGGAGCAAGCTGGGACAGCAATCTGTCCCTGAATGTACAGGCCTTCCACATCAACAGGTTGCCTCTCCAGATATGACAGTTGAATGATGCAGCCTTTGAAGGATGTCACGCTTCAGTATTCCTACGAATCAGTAAAGCTGTGACATACATGGATTATATCATTTGCTTCAGCTGAGGATAGAATTACATAACTTTTAAATATTTGAAAGGGGAATGTTATGATAATGATAACGAGCTTGTAGTAAGGACAGCTTTAAAAATCAGAGACAAGACACTGATGCAGGAAGCCTGTGTGTAATATTTACAGTAACTTCTCTCTTATCACTGTTGACAGCTGATTTCTCCCATCCACCCTTTCTGTGACTACTTACTCGACTACAAAACAGCCTAAAAACATTATAATGTTTGGGATTCTTGTCATTGCGTCATTGGAAGTAAAGACACGGGGATTTTAGCGGTGTCACTCTGACACAATCTCTGGGACTATTCAACTGTCACGGGCTCCTAACGTTAGCTTCTTTCAGTCAACAGTGGATTCACGTCTGTTATATTTAAAAATGCGTTTTTATGAGCGTCATATGAATTAATTTTTGTTGCACATATCCCACCCGTCTTAAAAGTCTGGGTTGTGAATACTGTCTCCGGTACCCACGGATCGCGTTTATAAAGGCATCACACGGAACAGCTAACTAGCTGGATAGCACAACGCATATACGATGTTTTAAACAACATCACCGTCTCAAATCAATACTTTTTATTAAACTTTCTTTGCTGCTGTAAATCGGCATGTTTTCCTTAGTTCCATCTGAATCATGTTAGAACCTACAGATTGGCTACAATAGGCGCTAAGCGAACCCGACCTTGCCGGGATGAACTACTCACACACTCACGAGCGAACCTTACAACAACGAGTCGGCTTATTTGATTTCGAGCTCCTGGTTGGTTTAGCCAGTTACTCGTGTTGATAATATGAAGCTGGTATGCAGTATAAAACTTAACCAAAACCATCATTAGTCCTCCCCGCTTTCATAAAAATAATGACCGCACAGGCTAAAGGCTAAGCTAAGCTAAAGCTAATTTGCGGTGGGGTGCCTCCCCTGCTTGACTCAACTGAGTCGCATTCACACATGTCACTTGGATAAGCAGAGCGTTTCAGCGTATTATTCAATAACATTACAAAGATGTAAAGCGAGGAATGATCAAATAAATGCACTACTTACAGACGGGGCAGTCCCGTTGGGAAGACCTCTCCGCCATGTTGCCGCCCGCGTCCTCTCCCAGCACCGCTGTGCTGAACAACTCCCTCCTCGTCAGTTTGAGAGTGAGGGTGAGGACCGTCGATTGGCTAGCGAACCGCCTGCTTTGCTGATGGGTTTTGATTGACAGATTCACTGGCAATGGTGACATTAGTCAGCCTGCTCCGTCAGATGAGTCTCCAATATTCACGGTAGAAAAATCTCTCTCACACCTGCGGAGAGTGCAAGCGAAGCCAGGATTTTTAATGCACATCCTGCAGATTCGAAGATGATCCTGTGAGTTCACATCATGTGTAACTAAAATCATGTTTATAAAGCACCTACTGTGCATTTCCTGATACATTATTGTGAATTTCTAAAATGTTTTTGTGAATCACTGTGCACATTTGTGAAAACACTTGTGTGCATTTGTAAAACATTCAGTGTGCATGTGGTAAACACAATGTGTGTGTTTGTGAAACACAGAGATTGTGCATTTGTGAAACACACCATGTGCATTTCCAGAATTTATTTAACGCGTTTGCATAAAATGACATTTGGTTGAATCCAGAAGTGTGTGCATTTGTGATTAGAGGTGTGTGCATTTCTGAATTATGGGGCTATTTCTGGCCTCATAAATTTCTCCGGTCCACGTGTGCTGAACCGTGGCTACTGATGGATCCCGGTTCATAGATCAGCATTGCTTGCCACTGCCGTGGGGGCAGATGCTAATGAGACTTATTGTTTTCCTGAACGGACCGAGGTCGGTGACTTTAAGTCAGGGGTGTCAAACTCATTTTGGTCCGGGGGCCACATTCAGCCCGTCTGATCTCAAGTGGGCTGGACCAGTAACATAAAAGCAAAATAACAGCTTTGTTTAGTTTTTTTACTCAGTTGGAAAAATGCCTCAATCAACATAGTAGCCTAGGATGATCGGTCAAGATTGAGACCGATGCAGAAGCAACGCTCTTTGGTTAAGTGAAGAAACTATCCTCTATCCTTACAACCAAACTTTAACTAAACGAAAGTACAGAAATCTAAAAGAACCAAGATCAATCTCCAAGCCTTTGAAAGAAACCATCTCTCATCTAAATCTATCTATTACCGATGTTTGGGGTCTGGACAAGCCTTGGCTTTAAGCTAAATAAACTACATCGAGCGGCTAAGCTAAGCTGGCTACACTGCAGCCTGTGAAACCGTTCAACTCATCGTGAAGCCAAGCGGCCTAAACACAAAACAAAAGGAAGAGAACCTACATCCCATTGAAGAAGATTATGGGTTAGGAGTTCCTCTTGATATTGAGAAAACAACTAGCTCCAACTGCTGTCTCTGCTCCAACTGCTGCTAGCTCTGATCATGACTACACTAGCTCCGGTCTACACCTGACTCTCTACTCCAGATACTGTAGTTAAGCCTAAGGAAAAAAAGCAAAAAAGCTGAAATGTCTTTGTCAGTACAGAACAACATTCTATGGGCCTTAATTAGCGGGCTGATAATCTAGAAGGCCTCATCAACAGGAAATACTTTGGTGAGGGCCTGAAGGAAGAAATCCCCTGGACTTTGCCTTTGCAGAGTTGAAACTCTGAAAGTGGAGATGAAAGTCAAAACTGCAAATGAAAAATCATTTCGAAAATATCAGAACTGCAGCTTAAACTTAATGAAGCTGAATATGGTGGAAGATGGAACCTCCGGAGCCTTTACGCGGTGTGCGGAGAAACCCTGAAACATCAAAGCCAAAGTCATCAACATCTGCTGTGCTGTGATTCCCAGTTCTCAGGGAAAAATAACAGGGGATATCGACATGGCTTATCGTATCGGAAGAAGGCGGAGCAACCGACAGGCAGGGCGCGACATTCATCCCTTCATCCATATCGTAGAGATCTTCTGTGGAGAGCAGCTAAAAAGAAGCGAGTACCTCCAGAAACAACAAACTGAGATTTGCCTGAAGACCTGAGGGACAAAGCTAGGAACAAGCTGTGGCCCATTATTGGGCCTGCAAGAAGAAGGAAAAAAAGGCTCATTTTGCAGTGATGCGTTGTCATCATAGAAGGCAAAAGAAGTACGACCAGAAAACTTTCACCAATCCCAAATGGACACATCTTCTGCAGAGGCCTCCTCCACCTAGGATGCTCTGCAAGCACCAGGACATGCTTGTCCACAGCTTCTTCCTTCAGAGGCCCAAGCAGAAGGTCTGGGTTGATTTGGGCTTTGCTTTTCAAATGGTGAACTTTTTGGGTGATTTTGCACACTTTCCCAAATATGTGAGCTGGTAAAAAGGGGATATAATAGTTCAAAATAATTAAAAATATATATAAATAAACAGAAAAAAAAGACAAAGTATATTTTTCCCTTTTTTTACAAATGGCCTATTTTTTGAATGCTCTTTTTGTTTTCTGTATCCTTCTTCCCTTATTTTAAATGGCCAATTTTTGACAAATTTTTTGCCGAACAAAGAGATTGTTATTAACCCATATAGCTCTGCTGTTAGTAATGGGATAGAGATAGTTATTTGTTCAGTACTTGAGGTTTTTCTCTACTCTTATAGTACTTTTTCTATAGTTTTTCTTTTCTTTTTACACCAATAGTTCTCTGTCTTTTCTCTTAATGCCAGGGGGGTGAGACAGAATATTGGCATGACGCCTTTCTTTTGCAAAGGCAACAGAAAACCGATTTCTCCTTTTTTCAAGAAACACATTCAACTAAAGATGATGCACAGTTCTGGAAGGCAGTGGGGAGCGATATCTGGTTATCACATGGCTCAGGAAAGAGCAGCAAGTGCTGCTGTTTTGAAAAACTCCTTTAATGGGCCATTATTACATTCTGATGGGGATCCTAAAGGTCATTTTTTCGATTCTGGTCCTTAATACTAATGATTCTCTTGTATTACTTGTTAACATATATGGGTACAACTCAAAATGTGAAAATGATTTGTTGTTGGAGAAATTAGAATCTCGACTTCTACACTGGTTATCAAATATCCAAATGCCTTGATTGTGATGGGGGGGGGGACTTTAATGTTGCTCTGGATGGTCTGTTAGACAGATGGCCTCCCTAGAACTAGTAATTCTATGGCCTCCAGTTTAATACAATTCATGCAGAAATTTTGGTTAGTGAAATATGGAATAAGAATTCTAATGTAAATTCTTTACCTGGAGCAATAAATCCCAGACCAGCTTTTCTCGCATAGATTTTTGGCTGGTTTCAAGCTGCCTTGATGAAAATTATATAAATGTGAAAATTCTCACCACTCTTTAACAGATCACAAAGCTATTTCTATCAGAATATTTTAAATCCAAGCACTTGTTGAAATTCCTTTACTGGAAATTAAATAACTCTATCTTGCAACATATGATAATGTGTCCCAAAACCGTTTACTTTCTAATTAAACGTTTTCTGGCAACTTCCTTAGAAAAACAGTTTGGCAGAAATTGAACTTCTAAAATTTGATTATCTAAATATTTTTAGAACATATGGAAGCTCATTTGCTAAAGCTAAAAGATTTGAAGAGGAGAGTTTAATCTCAGAAATAACATCTTTAACACAAAAATCTCCTGTTGACTTAAATGAAAATGAGCAAAAACACTTAATTAATCTGCAAAATAAACTGGATGACATGTATAGAGGAAAAGCTGAGGGAGCCTTTATAAGCAGCAGGAGGAGATGGATGGAGGGAGAGAGCAAGATACTGCATATTTCTTTTAAGCCTTTGAAAGACAAATGCTAAAAAATAATTCCAATACAAAAATTAAATATTGATGGAATGTACAGATAATCCTAAAAAATGGCAATTACTGCTCTGGCTTCTACACTAAACTTTATGAATCTAATGTGTGAAAGAAACTTCTAATCTCTTCTTACAATCTCTACAGACACCAAAGGTAATTGAGCCTGATTTCAAGAATTCTGTGATAAGCCACTATTAGCACTACATGAAGTTCTATCAGCTATTGAACACCTCAAACTAAATAAATCACCAGGCACAGGCGAAGCAACCTCTGATTCTATAAAACATTCTCGAACAACTTTCTCCCTTTCACTCCTCCATTTATTCTGGAAGGCGACAACTTCCTTCCTCCCTACTTTAACCTTGGGGCCTTTATAACATTAATACCCAAACCTAAAAAGTTACTCCTCATTGACAATTGGCGTCCAATCTGCCTGCTTAACAATGATTATAAAATACTTGCCTTAATCTTTGCTGAAAGGTTAAAAAGGTTTTGGATCATATAATAGATGAGACTCAGTCTGGCTTAATGCAAAATAGACACATATCAAATAATATCAGATTAGGACAGTTTTATCCTTTTTCTGGACTTTTACAAAGCCTTTGACACAATTGAACACAACTTCATACTCCATGCGATAGAAAAATGTGGCTTTGGTTCTTTTTGAAGGAGCTGTTAAAACCATGTATGCAGGAGGAAATTGTTCTATCAAACTTCATGCTGGGACTTCTCCTCCATTTTTACTAAAAAGAGGAGTCGAGCGAGATCCCTATTTCCCCTTATTTATTCCTCATCTGCACCCAATCCTCCTGACTCTATAAAACTCAGCTCACTAAAAGGTATTTCAATAGCGAACCACACAGTCACTTTCCTCAGTCAACGCTGATGACACCACCCCTGTTTCTAAGATCATTCTCAGGTACCGTTAGATATTAATCTGATCAATAATTTCTCTGCTGCATCTGGACTCTGTTTAAACATAAAAAAATGTGAATTATTTGCTCTTAAACACTGTAACGTCCTCTCTATCTGTAATATTCCAGTGAAAGAGTCCATCACCTACCTAGGAATTACCTTCTCTAAAGATAAAGCCAGATGCCAGTTAAATTTTGACCCAATTATTAATAAAACACAGACAAAGCTGAACCAGTGGCTCCAGAGAGATTCATCATTGAGAGGCAGAGTTTTGCTAACTGAAGCTGAGGAATTTCGCTAACGTCATAGCTTTATCCTTAATGTTGACAAAAAGTTCTGAAATCCATTGACAAAATGCTATTTAACTTTATTTGGAGGAACAAAAACAATTATATTAAAAAAAACTGTTGTAATGAACACTTACAATAAAAGTGGTCTTAACTTTCTTGTACATTAAATAATACCTTTAAAATTAATTGGCTTAGACATTTTAATAAGAATCCAACTTCAATCTGGAATTTCATACCAAATTACATTTTCTCCAAATTAGGAGGGATATCGCTTTCTTTTATTCTGCTTAACTATAATGCAAAAGATCCCCAGTAAGCTTTCTTCCTTTATAAACAAAAGTTACTTTCCTGGTCCTCATCTACAACCTAATGTTTCTCCTCACAGATACCATATGGAACAATAAAGACATTTCTTATAGACATAAATCTTTATTTTATCCATCATGGTTTATTTAAAACATCCTTCTGGTTCATCAGCTGTTTAATAAGCAGACTTTAATGTCACATGAAAATTCTGCTTCAATCTCCATCAAAATACCAAAAACCGAATTTTACTTTGTTTTTGAAAGCAATTCTAAATGTATTATTACATTATTCAAAGTTAGTCGTGCAAAATCAACTTTATTGCCAATTGATCCGCTAAAAATAGAAATGAGCCAAATTGTTTTCTTCTTCACATAACTTTCTAAATGCATAGATCTCGCTCACTCTTCCAGAAGATGTTGTTCCATTTCATATATACGTGAAAATCTTATTTTGGAATAATTTAGTTTATCATTTAGAATGGGGAAAAAAAGATTTGGGTACCAGCAAAATACTTTTTTTAACCAATAAAAGTGAAAGAAATCTCCAATCAATTAATCCATTAATTCTATCAACCAAACTATATGAAAAGGTTCAAGATATTGATGTTAGCTGCTCTTTTTGTTGAGAACACCCTGAAGATGCTGTACATTTATTTTGGTCATGTCCCTTTTCAACTACTTTTGGTCTAAAGTTTGTCATTTCATTTCCGCCCACATTGACCCAGACTTCCGCCTGTACTTAGAAAATATTATGTTTGGCATCACCTCACTGTCCATCTCATAAAAAAGAACAGTTGTACTTCATTAACCTTTGTTTTTTATGCAAGTGGCACATTCATAAATCAAAAGTAACGAATCATACCCCTCATTTCTCAATCTTTATCAATGAGTTCAAACAATACATTAAGACAATAAGAAACTCTGATAATAAGAACGCCATCAAAGTTTCAATATATATGCATAAAATGTATTGCTTGTTCCTTCGTTGCTCACTGTTCAACATTTTGTTTTGTATTGATTTTTTACATTCAATAAAGTTTGGGGGGAAAAAAACATGCATCAAGCTTGGAATCCTGAGCAGGGGCACATATACAGAGGGAGTGACCAAGATGGGCGCTCTGAACAGTGGAGTGTTTGGCTGATCTCTGCAAACCTAACTGTTTTGTGTAATAATACACGGTGAGCAAAGACCCTTTCTTGATTTTTCTTTTTTTTACTTCTTTTCAATTTCTTTTATACTTTTTGCATAGTTCTCAAAGCAATATGAGCAAACCAGAGAAGAGAAGGCAGACTCAAGAAATCGCAAGCGAGTGTTGGCTCTGTTAGCAAACCTGCTAACGTTAGCCATCCTGTAAAGCCGTCTGCGTCGAGTAAGACTACTGATGCTAAAGTCAAATTAATCGACTCAATGCATGACTACATGGAGGCCATTACCTAATGGAGGAAGAAGACTTTCCTGCTCTTCCCTGCACACCCACTGCTTCCCCAGTTGGTAAGCTGAGAAAAGTCACAGAAACGGAGACAGAGGCTGTTCTTTCTCAACTCTCGTCACTCACACAACTAATAAACTCGAGGTCAGACACTCTGGAAAAAGCTATTAGCGGCGGCAACTCAGAGATCTGAGATGAAAAAAGCTGTGCAGGAGAACTCCGCTGCGTCTCAGCTGGAGCTCACGTTGATGTGGTTTGTACTGGAAATTAGTGACATGTGAAGAACAGAGTGGTCCACGCTGAGGCACAACTGGAGAAATATAAAACAATCGTAGAAACACAGGAAAAAAGGATCTCCCAGCTCGAAAGCTACTCCCGCCGCTGGAATCTGAAACTTCGAGGTTTGGCTGAAAAAGAAAATCAGAATGTGCGGCAAGAAGTGATCCAGATCTGCCAGTCTGTTCCTACGGGCGGGCAAACTCCCGATGGCTGTGGATCTGATTGCAGACTACATTGGGGAACCGAACAACAGCCAACCGAGAGGATCATCATCGTTTACTGGGATTCACCGCGATGCTGTCTGGCGCGCCGCAAAGAAGTCCGCCTTCCTGAAAGAACACAACCTGAGGATGGCGGAGGATCTGTCTGCTGAGGACCACGAACGGAGAAACTAACTGTGGCCCGTGGAAAGCCAGGAGAACAAGCTGGCGTTCTTTGGCCGGAGGGCGATGCCTTTGTGAATGGTAAAAGAAATAAATTTAGTACTGAACTGACTGAAAGCTGCCCTACAGACTACAAAACAATGCATTATGGGACATGTGTCCTGATGGGTTTTTTGTAGTTCACTGATCAATTAAAATAATTTAAAATACCAACTGATTAAAAAAAGGCTACATACATCACAAAACATTGAAATAATTGTAAAAGATGTAATATCACAGATCATACTTAAGGGGAGAGGCACAATTATTAAATTGAATGTTAAGGACAACTCCAACTTCCTGTTGCAGCTTCGCCTTCATGCCCCCCCCCCCCCCCCCCAGGCGCTGGTTCATCTCAAACACGTCTATCGTTGCATTTTCCCCACGTGTTTTAAGTGCGTCTAAGACTAAATCGTGTTGTCGCTCACACGTGTTTAATGTTTGAGCCCCGTTAGCTGTCACGCATGTAGGTGTGGGACATTTATGTACCTCAGCTGACCATCTCCCGCGGAGCGGTGTCATGCCGTTACAGCCGTGCATGAGAACCGTGGATTCGCGAGTTTGAGACCCCTGCTGTACACTCTGGCACTGGTACACTAGCTGCAGGTCGGAAGAACGAATCAATAGTTCGCTAGCTGTTCATAGCTCAGACGCACATTTCATGTTGTGATGATTTGTCTCCGTTTCCTTCCCACAGATGTTTACGCGAGCTCGATTATCTCTAGGCCCCGCCCCCTCCACATATTTTAGCCACTTGCAGTGACTTTTCCTATTCTTCTCACACGTATTGGCCGCCTCAGGCATCACTCAATGACATGCGAGTGTGCGCTCGCGTGTGCTCCAGTCTCACGAGTGTGTGTGTGTCTGTCTGCGTGCGTGTGGGCTCGCGTCTCATTGATGATTTCATTGCTCATTTCATTGATCATTGACGGGCCGCTTCCACGTTTAATGAATACAAAAAGGAGGCAAATTTACTGGTCGCGCATGTGCGACTGGATGTAAAATTCAGTCGCACAGTCTCAAATTTTGGTCGCAAAATGCGAGCAAATGGTCGCAGTCTGGAGCCCTGGACTCTCATCCAAACCAAAGAGCTTATACATGGTGTAACAAATCACAGACCAGACATTCGCGCATTGATTTCTGGCTTACTTCTAAAGACTTAGAAAATGTTAAAACAGATATTCATGCCACACCGCTTTCAGACCATAAAACAATTCATCTAACCGTCCCTTTGTCGTGCTCCTCTGGCACTAAAGCTTCATATTGGAAGTTAAACAGTAC
Organism: Oryzias sinensis; assembly: GCA_037389245.1. Classification (NCBI taxonomy): domain Eukaryota; kingdom Metazoa; phylum Chordata; class Actinopteri; order Beloniformes; family Adrianichthyidae; genus Oryzias; species Oryzias sinensis. The sequence goes on from CM074497.1 coordinate 25,893,691, forward strand.
CATTCTTGAGCATCTGGAGGTGATTTCTGAAACTCATCGCTTATTTAAACTATATTGGAACAAAGCACTAGCTGAACACTCATTCTGTAATAATTGGGAACTTTTAAAATACGAACTTGGTAAATTTTTTAGAAAATATAGCTCTGATTTAACAAAAAAAGAAGAGCTGTTGAGACAGATGTAATACAGAAGATTGCTCTTCTTACATCTAAGCCAACAGATGTCCTAGATGAAACGGATAAAACAGCTTTAATAGACTTACAACACAAGTTAGATGACATTTATAAGCGCAAAGCTGAAGGAGCGTTTATCCGATCTAGGAGAAGGTGGATTGAAGGAGAGCAGAACTCTGCCTATTTTTTCAGGCTAGAGAAACACCAGTCCAATAGCAATTCTATTTCACAACTAAATATTAAAGGGGTCATTTCTGATGATAGAAGTACCATAGCAAAATATTGTTCTGATTTTTATAGTAAACTTTATTCTTCCAACTATTGTTCAACATCTGCCTTCACCTTTCTTAACACTGTCAATAATATTACTCCAGTGAGTGAAGCGGACAGAGTCTGTTGTGATGATGTCATCTCTTTGAATGAGGTTACAGAGGCTATAAAATATCTGAAAATAAATAAATCTCCTGGAACAGACAGCCTTACTGCAGAGTTCTATAAACAGTTTTCTGACAACTTAGCCCCATTTTTATTAAAAGTTTTTGAAGAAAGCATTAACAAGGGTGCACTCCCTCCCACGTTATCTCAAGGACTGATTACCTTGATCCCTAAACCGAGAAAGGATCCTCTTTCCTTAGATAACTGGCGACCAATCACCTTATTGAATTGTGATTATAAGATATTGGCTTTGATTCTTGCAAATAGAATAAAGCCTGTCTTAGATACAATTATTGATGAAAATCAGTCTGGGTTTATGCAGAATCGTCATATCTCAAACAATTTTAGATTGATTTTAGACATACTAGATTACTCAGAACTCGTGCAGGATGACAGTCTCATTCTTTTTCTAGACTTTTATAAAGCCTTTGATTCTTTAGAACACAATTTTATTATTGCTGCTTTAAATAAATGTGGTTTTGGTCAATTCTTCTGCAATGCTGTCCAAACTTTATATGTCAACAGTAATATTTCTATCAAACTCGCCAGCGGAACTTCTCCTAGATTCTTATTGAAACGTGGGGTAAGGCAGGGATGCCCCTTGTCAGTCTATCTGTTTCTTCTTTCTGTTCAACTCCTCAACCTACATATCAAACTCAGCCCATTAAAAGGTTTAATTGTAGCTGAAAGGGAAATATTCATAATTCAACTAGCAGATGACACTGCTCTCTTTCTCCGAGACGCTTCACAAGTAGCTGTGGCGATTAATATTATCCAATCATTTTCTAAAGCTTCAGGACTTACCCTTAATTTAAATAAATGTGAAATTCTACCTGTGAAAAACTGTTTGCTTACATCTATCCAAGGTATTCCTGTAAAAACATCTGTAACGTACCTTGGTATTCAAATCACTAAAGATATGCAATCCAGATGTTGTACAAATTTCTCTCCTTTAATAGATAAAACCCCAAAAACCCTAAACCAATGGCTGCAAAGAGATCTATCTTTGAAGGGCAGAGTTCTACTTACAAAAGCAGAAGGAATCTCTCGTTTAACGTATGCAGCTCAATCTCTACAGGTTAATAACACAGTCTGCAATGCAATTAATAGAATGTTGTATAACTTTCTATGGAAAAATAAAACCCACTATATCAGAAAATCAGTTATTTTAAATACCTCTGATAAAGGCGGTTTAAATTGTATAGATTTCACTGCCCTTAACAATACACTCAAGGTAATCTGGATTAAGAAATATCTCAATAACCCCACATCTATCTGGAACTTTATTCCACATTTTGTATTTTCAAAGGTAGGAGGCCTTAACTTTCTGCTATGCTGTAACTATAATATTCCAAAAATCCCTTTGAAACTGTCAAACTTCCATCAACAGGTTCTCTTAGCCTGGGCTCTGATCTACAAACACAACTTTTCTCCACAGAGTTGTATTATTTGGAATAACTGTAATATTGTCTATAAAAGGAAAACTCTGTTTTTAAGTAACTGGTTTAATAATGGTATAATTTTCCTCAATCAATTATTCAAAGAACCTGGATTATTATATAACTACTCAGATTTCACAATGCAGTATCAAATACCAATAACTCCCAAAGAATTTGCAGTAGTGTTTGATGCCGTC
>CM074497.1:25904253-25915198 GCA_037389245.1 Oryzias sinensis
GAAAAGGAAAGGAGGGAGGAAGAAAGAGGGATATTAGAGGGGGGATAGGAGGGTGATTATGGGGGGGGGGGTGTAAAACCATGAAGCAGCATAAAGCAACAAGTTTTAAGGGCGGGGCCTGTCCAAACACAAACTCAGATGTTATAGCGATTTATCGCATTTCGGGCAGACACTCGGCAGAATTGCAGGTTACTCCCCTAGGGCGGGTCAGTTAATTAACCCACCTGTTTAGCGTCCTATTTAAGTCAGGTGTACGATTGTTCATTCTCTCTTACTTTCAGCGCTCATTCTTGCCGGTCTCCGAGCCCGCGGGTCTCCTTATCTTTCGGCGTCTTGCTGTGTTCCCCCCGTCCTTCGGATGGATGATCCCCATTTTTCTGATGTGGGGTTTTCGTTTCGTCACGTCTGCTCTCCTTGCGGCGATCGGCGGGTGGCTGACGGCGCGCGGCGCGTTCGTTCGCCGCGGTCGCGTGCATCTGCAGGGGGTGTGCTTTTCGCAATGTTCGGGATGTCCGTGCTCCCCGATCAGGAGCGGTCCGGGTCTTCTCGTCTGCCGTGGTCACCCCTATAATCTACGGTGAGCTTCATGGAGTCCTTTCCCGTGTAGTTTTCTAAGGCTGCGTGTTACTTCCTGTTTACTTCGGTGACGTCACGCCCCTAAGGATCTTGGGAATTGTAGTTTTGTCTCATGGTCCATCATGATGCACTTCTGATTCCTTTTCTGCGACGTAGTTCTGCGTCTCCGGTTGTCGTTTCAGGGGTCGTGGGGTCTTTTCTGTGGTTGTGAAGGCTGGCGGTCCTCGTTTGGACAGGTTTCTCATGCTGGCTGAATTTGTTGTGGATTTTAGCATTTTTTTTTTTCTGTGGCTGTTTTGTTTGGGAGCTGAGTGTAAAATCTTAATTATCTTTAATTCGATGCTGGCTTTATTATTATGGCGGTTCTTCTGTTTATTTTCTTCGTTGTTGTAGCTGCTGGTTGGTCAGAATGTGAATCAGTGTCTTGGACCAGTCTCTGCTCTGTGGACATTTTTCCTATGACTGGTCTCTCTTATGCAGTGTCTATGGCTCATTTTATTCACTCGGCGATCCTCGTTCGTTGCCCCCGCCCGTTCTGCAAATGGTTCTGCTACGCCTGTTTTGTTTTGTTTTTTACGCTCTGTGTACCCCAGTGGGTCCTGCCCTGGATTCAGGGACTTGCGTCGGCCGCATTAGTGAGTGTGTCAGTCTCGTCGCGGCCTTGTTTTCTCGGCTGGACAGTTAATTTGTTATTCTCTCTCTGGTTTGGTTTGGAGGTTTGTGGGGGCTATGTGATGGATTCTTCCGGGGCATCGTTTTCAAAGCCGCCACTGAGGGTGGCCCCTAGGAAGTGTTCAGGTTGACGTTCTTGATCTGGACCTGTTAGCACCTCGCAGTTCATTTTGGGCATCAGTGGCCTGGTTTCCCATGCGCCTTCAGGATTAGTATAAAAGTTTCTTCGTCTGCCTATGGTGTCTCCACGATTTTCCTCCGAACGGGATATAAGGCTGAGGATGACTGTTATCGCCGATGTTATCACTGTTCTGCCTCTATGCCTCTCAGTGGTGTCCCTTGGCATTCAGTTGGCGCTCGACGTGTTTGTCGGTTTACCTTTCAGCTGTCGTGGCAGTCTTGATAATATGAACTTTATTATCAGAAGCCCTGCAATGGATATTTATAGGCGACGGGTCCCCTTCATTTTGCGAGTTGTTGATGATTTCTGGGTGGCCAAATTTCCTCTGTATCCCTAATCTTTTGAATCTCAGTGGAAAAAATGTATTTCCACGTTGTCTATACTGTATGGTCCTCCACCCATCCGGTTTTATTTTTTTTTTCTATGGTTCTGGATGGTTTATTGCTGCTTGCCGCTCCCCATTATGTCATCTCTAGCTTTGTGCAGTGTATTGTTTATTCATTCTTGGTTGAATATGATTTGTCAATGATTGGGCCACCTGAAATTTGCTGTGGCTTTGTTCTCGCGCTAATCTGTTCATCTTGTGTTCTTGTTCTGGGTAGCTCGATAATGGGCTACATGTTCCAGTTCTGGATTTTGTGTTTTGCGTTCGATCTTTCCCTCTCTATGCTTGGAGTGGTTTTGTTATGGTAATGACTGTCGTGTCTCCAGGCCCCCCCACTTGTTCTTCTGAGGCTGCACCTTCTGGTTTTGGGGGGAAAGATTTATGAAGAGTGGTTTGTGTTTGTCCGGCTGCCTGAATTCACAGCTCTAATGGTGTGTAAGGGATCGTGTAGTTAGATGAGATTTTATTTATTATATTTTGCATAGTACAATTTATGAGATAATTCAGCCATGGAGATTATATTGAGGCTGTTTCTATGTGAAATGATAATCTTATGTGTCATCAGTTGACTGGGTAGTGTTTAATAACACCATGGGCAATTTTAACCCTGACCGGAGAAATTATCACTTACACTCTCTCAAGCTTAGTTCAAGAGTTAAATCTTGTGTCCATTAGTCTTCTCTCTGCCCTGTTTTAGCAGATGGCACTCGGCTAGAGGCATCTCCTTTAGAGGCTCGTTATTCTCTGCCTCTAAATGTTAAGGTTCAGTCTAGCTAAAATACTTAAACCTACGATCCCTCGTGGATCGGAAGTTCTTCTTTTTTGTTTTTTTTTGCAGGATCCAGATGCCCTTGGCTAATTAAAACTTCAATAGTCTGTGCTTCGTTGTCCACCTATTTGAGGACCACTGATGTCATAACCGGCCGAGCTGCGATCCATTGCTACTTGGGATGATGATCTTCCTCATCTACAAATATTTTTGGTCTTTGGTTACCCTTCCATCATCTGCTCCTCGATGACCTAATGAAGGTGCGTCCCTCTGGAATTGTTAAAGGTTACATCTCTTACATTAGTGTACATTAAATTGGTGTTGAGATTTCTTGCAGGTTCTATATTTCTCTATCAATTCTTTACTGGAATTTGTGATTCTGGCGGTTTTATGATGCAATGAATCCATAAAGGGACTTTTACTTAATAACTAACTAAATTTCACTTCTCAGGACTGTTCTTTAAAAGCACTGTTATTCCATTTATATCAAGAATTAAAAAAAAAAAAAAAAAAAAAAAAAAAAACTAAGCGGTTTCTGGGTTATTTCTATATTCTTTTGCCCAGACTAATTATGCTTTGTCTTTATCTATGCATCGCATCCTGAGCCTACGAACCCCTACTTCCCTGTCTGCTCTTCGTTTCCGGCGAACGATGTCACCCCGCAGTCCTTGATCTGGTGCTGCAAAGACATCTGCTTGTTCTGCGGTCTTCCGTCAGACCTTTACACCCTGCACTCCCTGAGAATAGGCGCTGCTACAACTGCTGCTCTTCATGTGCCATCATTTCCGCTGAAAGCAATGGGAAGGTGGTCCTCTTCCGCCTTTCAGAGATATGTTAGGTTAAATTCTGATGAAATATTAGCGGTTTAAAGAAAAAATTAGGTCTGGTTTGAATGATGAATATGTTAAGTCAGGTAGAAGCCGCGAATGAGAAGGATTAACTGCATTGGTGTTAAAAAATTGAATCAGGTTGTGTAATCTTGTTGGCTCCCCTTCATTCTTCCCCTTCCTTCAGGTAGTATGTTCCCCTGGTGAAGGGGAGCGGCCAAACGGTCAATGGTGCCGGGTAAACACATAGCAGATACACTAGATAGAATGTTCCCTTCGTAGAGTGGTTCTCGAAGGGAGCGGCCAAACGGTCAATGGTACCGGGTAAACACATAGCAGTCATACTGGAAAGTGAAATGAAATGAAATGAAATGAAATGAAGTGAAAATGGAATGCCGCCGAAAACACACCTCATCTCATTTACCCACTGATTATACATTCACATTCACATTTTCTTCTCTGGATCATCTTGGTGTTGGGGGTTGTTACCCAAAAGTGTATGGAAAAAATAAGTGTGTCAAGGAATTGAACGGAGCCTTATGCCAAAACGAAGTTGTGAATCAAATTGTGAATGTCAACCTAAAGATGTTGTAAATAAATATTATTCTGCAAGAGTTGTCTGACTGAAATAACATACCTGTTGGCTCCAAAAAATGTTCACATGTCAATATGTACACAATACAAATAATGTTCACACACGCATACTGATGCCTTCAAACCAACTAGTGTGAAATATTTCATTCAGTCACATAAACTATTTATGTAAAGGTGAGCTAACTCCTGTGCTCAAGTGAGTGTTTATGTTTTTCTAAATTGGATGATGGAATTTGAAAAGAAGGAGGGAGAGCGCCCAGCCACCCCCACACTAAGACCCCCGCCGCTGCAGTAGTGGCAGCCAGAACCCCCCAACGCCACACAGCAGCAGATAGAGAACAACCGCCCCCCGGGCAATCACATCCGCCATCAGGTCCAGGGTCAGCAGGACCGCCACGGTGGCCCCCAGAGCCAGAGAGCAGGGAGGCATGGGGGGATAGAGAGCGCAGCTCCAGCCCAACCAGGAGAGCAGCCCCCCCGCTGGGATGGCCCAAACGCAAGGCCCCGCCCCGGAGGAGCGCCCACAACCCCGGACGAGCACAGTATCACCACCCAGGAGTTCTGGACAATCCCGCGCCCCAACCCCAGGTACGAGCCAGGACCCCCCCAAGGGAGACCCGCTCCGCGCTCCAGGCAGCCACCCACCCAGACCATGGTTGGTCCAGGAAGGAGCAAGGGCCAGCCGCCCCCGCCCAGGAGGAGGGCACCCAGGAGAAAAGGGGCTCCACAGGGAGTGTTGTAAACATGGCCCGACCAGGCTCACCTACAGTTGGAAATTTGGCGAGGCCCAGCGCTCAGGGGCAAGGACCAGAACCCACACCACAGGGACACGGACACCCAGCTCAGGTGTGATGTTATCCCCGGCTCCTGGCCTTGCCAGAAAGCTCAGGGATCCCTCTCCCTGCGTGGAGAGAGGACTGCCGGGCCCAGGAAACCAGCACCCAGGGAACACGGCCACCGTTGCCAAGGGCCCAGTACCCCCTACCAGGGATGGGGTAGGGGACAGATGGTCCAAGGTCCCACCTAAATGTCAAATACCATTTTCTTTATCATTTTAATTAAGTGACAGAATAAGCTGTTTTTAAGTAGAAAATAAAAAAGCCTTTGGAAGGATTGCTTTTTCATTTTAATTTTGAGTCAGAAAATGCAGCTTCATTTAGAAAATTAAAAAGCATTTCTATTAATCCATTTTAATTGTCAAATTAGACATTTCTAAATGAATTTTGCTACACATTTACCACATTTTACCTTTTGAAAATGAAATGTCAAATACCATTGTCATTATCATTTTAATTAAGTGACAGAATAAGCGATGTTGAGGAAGAAAATGAAAAAGCATTTTGAAGGATTGCTTTTTCATTTTAACTCTGACTTTTATTTTTAATTATGCTACACAAATGCTTCCATACAAAAGAGCCCTGAATTTAGGATTTAGTGTTTAAGTGACAATGAGACCAACACAAACCAGAAAAATGAGGTAATGAAGGATGAAATCTATAAACGTGTCTGTCTGTCTGTGACCATACTGTAAAAATCCTCAAGATGCTTTTCTTGAATGCTGATGGTGATATGTGAGACTGTACGTACACAGACCAGCAGGGCTGGGATGGGTGTGCACCTCTTACAGTGGATCATAGCCAGCAGACTGGGCAGGTGGCCCTCTCTGGCACCTGAGAAACAAAGCCTGCAGAAACACCAAACAGACCATCAGTTTCACAGTTTAGGGAGGGCAGCAACAGAAGGGGCACTTCAAAAAGTGACCAAGCTCACCTGGACGAGGTGAACAGGTAACCATTGATGCCTCCGAAGGTGGACAAGGCAACTGAGATCGGCATGATGACAGAGAAGACTCCCAGAAGCTTCTCACCAAAAGTCTGGAGAACATCACAGATAATGATCCTTTAATTATAATTTAAAAACAAGAAGTTATTCAACAGAAGGTGACACTGAACGTCTTTTTCACTACATTTGAGAAAGATCTTAGATTGTTGGTGTGTTTCGTGTTCTCCGGAGGTTTTTGTCATTTAGTGATTTACGTCATTTCTTTAAAATCTGTGAGAGAGAGCTATCCAGAAGAAAGAGGCAAGGCGGAAGAAAAGCAGCTCAAACTCAGAGCCCCTCTGAAGTTCAGCCACGTTAATGGAGAGACGCAAGGCAAAACAAAAAATTAGACGGACACAAATGTCTTGTTCCTCCTATAAACATTTAATCAGTCGGTAAATGAAACTTTTAGAAGAGGAACGGCTCAGGAACAATAGTGGTCAATAAAATGACTTCTTTCATCTACTTCAGCTTCTACAACTAAGATGACTGTTGAAGAAGGACAAATGAGCCATTTAGTGAAAAAAAAATGTAGCAAACAGTGTGAAACTATGGAGAAGAGAAGCATGCATGAAGCTCCAAAAAGACTGAATTCTAAAAGCTGAAGTTCAGGTTCAAGCAGAACACAGGGAGGGAGTTTGGTCATGCAGAGATGAAAAACATCCAGTCTTCAAGAAAACAAAGAAACCTACACCTTCATGAAGAGGAGCCTCATTATGAGAGAGATCTTTATTTGAATGAATCCGGAAAAGCTTTTTTTAAGTGGAAACAGGAAGTAAAGTTGTCCTTCTAACTTCAGTTTTCCACTCCCAAAACCCTTTTTCAGCACCTTTAGCAAATGTTGCTCCGTCTTAGCAGCACAGGAAACCCACCACAGAGTAAATGCTAAAAAACAGACTCTGTTGATGTAGTGCTCTCCAGTGGCCCGATTGGCTTTTCACATTCTGAAATTTCCGTACATCATGGGTTCAAGGTCGTCTTCCAATAGAATCATGACAAATATCCACAAGGTCATTTCAGAGGGGGGAAACTCCAGCACACTCATGATTTAGGATTTCTGCTGGTGAAATACACCTCCTGATCCCCACAAATACAACAACCTCCTCTTCCTCAGGCTTGACGTTTCCCCACATTCGTCTACGCCTACTTACCAAGTCTCACAGTCCCTATTTCGCTCTAAAGCAGGCAGTGGTCAGCCTTTCTCACCTTCACTGACACGACTGAGTAGGTAATCAATAAACTTTACCATGACGCCCAACACAAAGTGCTTCTTCACAATGACCTCCACGAGTTAAATGTCACTTGAATAAAGTCATACCCTCAAAGTCTGTGGTCTCTCGGAGCGACGGCCCCCTCAGTCAGTCTTTGAATGCAGCCTAAGACATTTGAATTTGTTCTCCTATAAACTGTTGGCTCCGGGAGCTTGGGGTGCCTTCAACAGAAAGTAAATGAACCTCATTGTGTTCGCTTTCCTGCTATAAACACAGTAATCTTTTGTTCCGTTATACTGACCCGGCTCAAAAGAAAGTTAGGGTAAATTTGGCTTCTTAGAATAATCTGGATTAAATTTGATTATAACAAGAGTAAATGAATTTCTAAAGTTGTAATGCATATATTTGTTTGGTCTGATGTTTGGCCCAGTTCCACACAAAAAAGCATACTTTTCCTTTTTTTTTTGTTACAGCATGTGGAAACTTTTCATTGAAATTACCAAAATTTACAATGATACAATAAAATAATTTATTTTCAGCGTCAACTAGAAAAAGTGAATAGAGATCACTTACGGACTACGGAAAAAAAGACTTTTGTAAACTGCTCATTGTCTCTGGAGTGGTGCTGCTCCTAGGCTTAGTTACTTTCAGGAAATGATTTCCTTCAGTAGAATACTTGTATGTAGTGCAGGAGTACTCTTTGTCATTTTACTCACTACAGCAACAGCATTGGATGACAGTAGTTCCTCTGGCGACATGGAGGAGAAGTAGGCGATGTTGGTGAGCGTGTACACAAAGGTCACCAGTGGAATGGAGATGTAGATGGCACGAGGTAGATTCCTGAACGAGGCAGCGTTCATGCACAGATGATACAAACAACACCCAAAACAAATGAAACATGCATTTAATCCCCAGGATTACGTTCTGAAGAGCATGATCAAACTGACAGTATTGGTTGCTGTTCTAACGAACAAATGGGGAAAGAAATCACTGAGTAAAGCCCAAATGTTTGGACGGGACGTTGCTAATATTGGGCTTCATTATTCAAAGATTTTAGCAGAATTTTCTGAACAACACGTTGTTGTAAATACATGTTCTTATTATTCCATCCTTTGTACATTTGAATGTTTTTAACTTTTGTTCTTTACTGGCACCAAATTCTCACAACCTTACCCAATGATTACCATATAAGGGCATATACAGAGCTGTGTGCAAAAAGAAGACGCACGATGCTTCTAGCAGAGGCTCATCCAGTAAACCGTGACAGGAATGGGCCTGAGAAATCCAGATTACCGGCATACCATGCTGTTTACCTTTTGGTTTTGAGTCCAGTGAGAACATTTGTTTGGTGTTCTCCCATTTACTCTGTTTAATATTTTTACAGACAGCAGCTGCTTATCCTGAAGACCATATAAGTGATGGTTGTTTAAATCAACACTGGAGTTCTGAAAGTGCCAAACTATAACAGTTCATTATTTCAAGAATCAGTGACAGATACATACAATTGGGGAAGGGCGGGGGAGGTGGTAGTAGTAGAAGAAACTCACCGCCTGGGTTCAACCACCTCTTCTGTGACGTAATTGAGGAAGTTCCAGCCGCTGAAGGCAAATGAGGCCTGCAGGAAGGCCAGAGCAATCTGTCCCACCGATGGTGTTCTACTCATTGAAAAGGCAACCTGGGGGGTCAGAGCCTCATAATTCCCTATTTCAAGAATCAAATTTTTATAGGTTACTTTAGTTTTCATGTTCTGTTTTAAGTAAGAAGGCAAAGAAATGCAGGTTTACCGTTAAAGATTTGCACCAAGCCAACGACTATGATCAGGCCCAAAGCCATCAGCTTTCCAACTGTGAAGATGTCCTGAATCCTTGTGGCCAAACGGACACTGGAACAGTTCACCCAGGTAAGAAATACTGAGGACAGACAAACAAGAGACCAATAGTCATACTGGGATTTATGGTTAACAACAGTATGTGGGAGAGGCTCTTTGGTGTGGCAAAATTAGAATCCAAAATGTAATCATTCATGATGCAGTATAACCTTTCACATTCTCGCTAAAAACAACCATTCGTTTAATTCTGTCCTTGCAGTTGGTTCTTTCTCAGAGTTGTGTCCCATTAGCAATACAAAGCCTCCTGATTGGTTGTTTCTAACATCAATAAAATATTAAACGCTTTCTTTGATTGAATTTCTGCTACAGCAGTTACATTATTCAGAGCTTTTGATTGGTTTGGACAGCCTGATGGGAGTATGCCCACAGAACAAGGCAGGTTTAATGGTCTCTGGCATATGGACCAATGTCATTGCAGAACTTAAAAACACACTTGGAACTAGGGCTGGGCAATACATCAATTTGACAAGAAGATTGATTTAGAAGATTTTTGGGGGGAAAATTAAAATTTCATCTTCGCAGCTCTTGGCTTTCTCTGGCTTCCATTTTTCTGTAAGGTTAGCCCGCCAGTCTCTCGCAAAGGCGCACACTTGAATAAGGCATCGAGCAAAGAGGAGCTTGTTCTGCAGGGTACATAAGTGCTCCCCCCGTAACTTTTGCTACACTTCTCTGTGTGGCATTTAGCTGATGAAGAAAAAGGATGTTAAACATGGCTTTCCAAAGGGGAGCAAAAGCACACACTGGGACACGGTCTGCAGTCAGAACAAATAATCAATTGTTTATTGGTGCAGGTGCAGTTTAAAAAGGCAGTGACATGGCATGACCACAGGGAAAACACCTGAGAAGAATTCTCAATAACTGGGAGCACACCCATTGGACAATCAACCTGTTAACAGATTTTTAACAGGATCCAGACAGAACTGGAGGATGAACCTAGTGGACGTACAGCAGGATCACTGCTGCTGAAGTGTAAACCAGGTCATTGGTTTCTGTGAATGTCGTGGTAGACCTTCCTCCCAATGCTTCATTCGTAGTTTCCAGGACACTTTCAGGTGGAACTGCACCTAACTGTTGCAGCAGGTGTCGGGGTTACCTGGTCTTCATCCAGGCCATGATCTTACCTTTCAGGTCAGATGCTGCCTTGTTAATTGTAATAATATCATGCCAGCAATCCACCCTCCTCATCAGCACAGTCTTTTTGGCAACAAGTAAAGCACATCACCTGTAGCTCTTCAATGTTAAAAGCACTCCTGCTTCAGTGTCAGTTTGTCTTGACTCCTTCCTTGTCAAAGTCAGCTGTTTATCATGATTTTCTGCTACTGACCTGCACCCCTGCCTCTGACCAAGCTCAACTTCTGAGTTGCTGCATATCTTTCTGATTCACTCAAATATTTGATTGTATTCCTAAGCTCTATCCTTATGTCATAATATGAACAATACTTATAAAAGATCAGCATGTTCAGCCAGTTAACTTAATCTGGGTCACTTCCTCTTTCCAAAGTAATTGATAAGGTTTAAGTAAAGTTAGGTGGGTAAGATCAGTTAAAATAATACAAAAATTACGGTCTGTCAACTGCAGAGTAGTTAGGGGAAACCCAGAAAACAAAGACAAGCTTAATCTGGTAAATTTAAAAACCTATCATGGTGTTTTCCATCCATCCATCTTCCTCCGCTTATCCGGTACCGGGTCGCGGGGGCAGCAGTCTAAGCAAAGATGCCAGACTTCCCTCTCCCCAGCCACTTCCTTCAGCTCCACTGGGGGGACCCAAGTCATTCCCAGGCCAGGCTAGAGGCATAGCCTCTGCACCGTGTCCTGGGCCTCCGCCCAGTGGGACAAGCCCGGAACACCTCCCCAAAAAGGCATCCAGGAGGCATCCGGACTAGATGCCGGAGTCACCTCAACTGGCTCCTTTTAATGTGGAGAAGAAGCGGTTCTACTCAGTGAACCGCTTCTGATGGCAGTGAGCTCTGCCCCATGGCAGATTGCGCAATCCAATGCAAACCAGGTTGAGCGCATGCCT
>CM074497.1:25915698-25934399 GCA_037389245.1 Oryzias sinensis
AACATCTATCCTAGCCACCCGGATCCAAAAGTACATTAAGAAACTTATAAACCCAGACCAGACGGGATTTATTTTGGGGCGTCAAGGAACTAACAATGTAAGGAGAGCTCTAAATTTACAATCACTAATGGCCAAAAGTTCCCAACCATCCATGCTTCTCAGCTTAGATGCAGAGAAAGCTTTCGATCAGGTGGATTGGAAATACCTGGAACACACACTAATGGAAATGGGTTTTGGTGAGAAGTTGGTCAATTGGTTCAGATTACTGTATAAAAATCCTAGGTCAAAAGTCAGAGTGAACGGGCATTGCTCTGATTTTTTTAACATAGAGAGAGGAGTCCGACAGGGTGACTCACTGTCACCCATTTTGTTTGCTCTAAGTATTGAGCCTTTGGCACAGGTAATTCGCCAGAATGACCAGATTGAGGGAATTGAAGACGGGGGAGGGATGAATCATAAAATATCCCTTTTTGCGGATGATATATTACTGTTTTTGAAAAATCCTCAAACAACAATTCCAAGACTTATGCAATGTTTAAATAATTTTGGTAATGTTTCAGGATATAAGATCAACCAAAATAAATCAGAAGCAATGATGACATCTGGATTGTGGCCCACCCAACTTGACGAGGAGGTAACTTTCCATTGGTCAAAACAGGGTTTCAGATATTTGGGAGTTATTTTAACACCCCAACCCACACAACTCTATGACGCTAATTATAAAAACCTGCTAAAACAAATAAAGAATGACCTGATCCGCTGGGAAATTTTACCTCTATCTCTACTGGGTAGAGTAGAAGCAGTGAGGATGAATGTGCTTCCTCGTCTTTTGTTTTTGTTTCAATCTCTTCCGGTAAACATTCCGGTGTCAACTTTCAACGTGTTAAACAAAATGATTACTCAATTTATATGGCAGCGAAAAAGACCCAGAATTAGATTAAAAACATTATTTTTGCCAAAAAATAAGGGGGGTTTGGCTCTACCAAACCTAAAATTTTACTATTGGGCAGCTCAGTTGACTGCAATCGTGGCCTGGATTAGAGAGGATGAGGAAGTAAAATGGTTTAAAGTGGAACAAGGTGAAACTAAAGGGGTGCGGCTGTCTACTCTTCCATTTACTGATTTAAAATCTGTCAACAAAATCAAAATTGGAAACAATTGGATCAAGCATACTTTAAAGATATGGACGGTAGTAAAAAAAATGCTACTTGACACAGGGTCAATTTCCAGAGCAATGCCTATTGTCGGTAATATAGACTTTCCGCCTTCAATGTGGGATCCCACCTTTAAGACATGGGCTACTAAAGGCCTTATAACTCTTAACCAGTTGTTTGATGGAACAGAACTTAAGTCCTTTTCACAGCTTCAAAGACAATTTGGTCTTCTGCCCAATGATTTTTATAAATATCTACAAATCAGGCATTACATCATGAAGCACAAAGAGCGAGACAGAATCAATAAAACCCCAAACTGCATAGAACAATATTTTACTACAATCGCAGAAAAAAACTTTCCGACGCATAAACATGTTTCCAATTTATATAAGAGACTCTCAACTGCCACCGGACAGCATACATATAATATCAAGGAAAAATGGGAATTGGAATCTAACTGCATAATAGAAGATGAACAATGGGATAAACTGTGTGAGGACAGCCATACAGGAATTAATAGCCAACTATGGAAAGAGTTTGACTGGAAAATCAAAATGCGTTTTTTTCACACACCCCTGTTGATTTCTAATTTTGCCAAGGGTTCATCCACAGCTTTATGTTGGAGGCAATGTGGAAAAATTTCTTACCTGATTTCTTTGATTGCCCAGCTATCTGTGAATTTTGGAAAGATATTAAGAGGGAGATTGAAACTATTGTAAATCATGACATTCCTTTAAGTACTCTGTTGTATCTGCTTGGTGTATTTCCAAAAGACTTTGATGCTGATCAAAAATATATAATGCGCATTTTATTACTGGTCGCAAATAAAACCATAACAGGTAATTGGAAAAATGTAACATCACCTTCTATAACTGAATGGAAACAAAGAATCAAACACGTTTATTTGATGGAAAAAATGACAGCATTGCTACAACTAAAATCAGATATCTTTGAACGTCGATGGCACGCAGTTAAAATCTATTTGGGGTTGTGACTGTTCCTTGTACCTTTGATTGTGGTTGTATGAATATATGTTTAATTGAACTGCTTGTCACATCTTGCATCAATGTTTTTTTTTTTTTATTGTAATTTTTATGTTTTACCTACTTTACACTATACTGAATGTGGACTTAAGGTCAAACATGTTTCAGGGAGTTGTTATGTTTGTTTTGTGTTGTGATGATAAAACAAAAATAAAGAGTTCAAAAAAAAAAACATGGCTTTCCAAAGGGGAGCAAAAGCACTCACTGGGACACGGTCTGCAGTCAGAACAAACAATCAATTGTTTATCGGTGCAGGTGCGGTTTAAAGAGGCAGTGACATGGCATGACCACAGGGAAAACACCTGAGAAGAATTCTCAATAACTGGGAGCACACCCATTGGACAATCAACCCGTTAACACCCCCACTTGCTCACACATTATTTACAATCATCACGGAAACCAAAATTGCATCACATCTCAGTTTAACTATAATCCAAACAAGAATCTGGAAAAGGTAAGTAGCTTTAGTTTTGTTGCTGGTTTGGTCATTAGGTCAGCAACCATCTGATCTGTTGGACAATTCTTCAAAAACACTTCACCATTGTTTACAGTTGATCTCACAAAATGATATTTAATATCAACATACTTGCATCTCTGTCTATTTACAGGATTCTTTGCTAGTGCAATTGCACTTTGATTATCTTCATAGATCACAGGTTTGTCATACTGATTCTCATCAAAATGTTGAAGCAGCTGAATCAAACATTCCTGTATACAACATTTCCCTCCTTTCCTTTTCCGTCCAGTCCAACACCAAAGATTTTCAAACATGATTGAAATTAATAAAGTTTGGCCTCAACTACAAAAGGGGTTTATTCAGACATACCTTTGGTTTGTCTGAAGATTAATAACCCCTCTTGTTAAAGTAAAATATGTCCAACACAAGAGGCCCTCAGCTCTCATCTTTGCCCAGCTGTTGGACAGGACAAGTTAGAAAAAAAAAAAGAAAAAAATATTCCTGTATAGTGGCAGCTAAAGCCATGTACTCAGCCTCACATGTGGACAGTGCTACAGTTGGCTGCCTTTGGTCTTCCAGGAAATCAGGGGACCATTTTTGCTTAGACTAATACAATAACCAGAAGTACTATGTCTGTCATTGGTGTCACCTGCCCAATCTGCAACACTGTAAGCCCACAGCCTTAATCCTTCATCACTTTTCCTGTAACAAAGTCTCTTATCATTTGTGCCTTTCAGATATTTTAGCACATGCTTTAAAGTTGTCCACTGTTCTTCTGTTGGCTCACTGAAATACAGTGACAATCTGCTAACAGCATAACTCAGTTCAGGTCTAGTGCATGAGGAAAGGTATGTTAGGCTACCTACGGCCTCTCTGTACTCCCTGGGGTCACTCATCTTTTTACCGCCATCAGTGTAATATAACTTTGATTCACAAGGTGTCGACCTGGATTTACAATCTTCCATGTTAAACCTCTCCAGTAGTTTAACAATATAACTCTGCTGTGACATGGTCACTTCCCCATCACACTGATCAAAGGTGATACCCAAAAAAGGTTTCAGCCTGCCCAGATTTTTCATCTGAAACTTTTCAGCAAGCATCTGTGTTACGCCCCCATCTGAGTCTAGGGGTGTTTGGAGGCACATAACATAAAAAAAGTAAAGGTCTCCAAACAAATATATCAAATTTATTTACAAATAAACAAACAACCAATAACTAAAAGTGAAGCAAAAATGCTTCAGGGTGAACCAAGGCCAAAATAACAAACAAAAGCCCAACTAACTGAAAACTTGTTTTCTTACCCGTACAAAGGAAAAGGGAAAACAAAGACAAACAATAACCTCCCTAGACGAACAAAAGCAGGAGAAAACAATCCACAAAACACAGAAGTCCCACTCTGATACAAAAATAAAACACAAAGCACACAGAACAAACAAATAAACCAAAACCAAATACGGCCACAGCCGTAACAATCTGTTTGACAGTTTTCAAAACCCTTCCATCACTGGCAGCTATGACCATCATCAACCCATATCAATATTATTACTTTTTCATTTTCTGTTTCTCCTTTGAAAACACCACAATCAACTGGATTTTGTACACACAGGTAATCATGTAACGTTTTGTTCCAATTTCTACCTGAATGTTTTAGCCAATACAATGATTTTTCCAGTTTACATACAATTTTCTCATTTGTCTGAGAATTTACATCACACCCTTCTGGCTGTTCCATGTAAATTTCAAAATCAATTGGTGCATTTAGGTAGGCTGTCTTAACATCCATCTGGTTGAGGATCAAGCTTTCCTGGGCAGCTTTCTGCATTAACACTCTCACACTGGTTAGCTTAACAGTAGGAGAAAAGTTTCTTCATAATTTACTCCCATCACCTGACTATATCCCTTGGCGACATACCGGGCCTTGTTTGTCTGGTGATGTTGCTCCCCAGCTGATGAACAGTGGTCACCAAGAAGGCAAAGGTGTTATCTGTTTCCTCGGACACTTGTCACGTTGTCCTGTTGCTGCTGCTTCCGACCTCCTCGCCGTGTGTTGCTCTTGCCTTGGCTGCTGACCACACTCAATGTCTCTGTTCTCTACATTTCACATCCTTGCACCTGACAGGGCACTAGTTTTCTGTGCCTGGGCGCCCATGACATTGTCCTTGGCCACAGCTGTATGCATGCTTTCAGTGTTCTCATAACTGCGCAATTTGGTCTTAAAATCTGAAAAGAGAGGGTCTCATCGCTTTGAGTAACAAAAATTGAAAAAGGCTTGAATGATTCTGGCAACCCCTTTAAGACCATTGCAACCAGTAGTCCATCGCTCAAAACTTCTGCGGCGTTCCTGAGCGCTATGATTGAGATCTCAGCACGTATGACGTAATCAGTCACACCTCCACCACTTGACTTTTGCAGGGAAGTTAATTCAGTGTAGAGACTCACAATTTGGGGCTTCCCTTGCCAGCATAATAGTCTTGCAATATCTTGAGAGCGCCATGCCCATCATCAGCAGCCTCTCGCGTGACCAGAGACAAACTTTTGTCATCAAGGAATTGAATAAGTTCAGCATATGCTTCAGCATTTTTCGCTGCATCCTCAGCCAGTGTGTCTTCATCCGCATCTGTGGCAGGTTCATTTAGAATTGTATCCTTCAGTTTCTGTAACCGCAGATGTCTCAAAAACTTTGTCTCCCAGAGTTCATAATTCTTTTCATCTCCATCAAACACAAGCCGAGACCAACGTGAACTTGTACTTTCACTCATGGTGCTGGCACTCCAAAAGTTTCAAACGATAGCTTATCAAACTGTTTTGCTACTCACACCATGTCTGGGCAAACATCAGCACATCTGGGCCCATAACCTGTTAAACATGGCTTTCCAAAGGGGAGCAAAAGCACACACTGGGACACAGTCTGCAGTCAGAACAAACAATCAATTGTTTATTGGTGCAGGTGCAGTTTAAAAAGGCAGTGACATGGCATGACCACAGGGAAAACACCTGAGAAGATTTCTCAATAACTGGGAGCACACCCATTGGACGATCAACCTGTTAACAGATTTTTAACAGGATCCAGACAGAACTGGAGGATGAACCTAGTGGACGTACAGCAGGATCACTGCTGCTGAAGTGTAAACCAGGTCATTGGTTTCTGTGAATGTCGTGGTAGACCTTCCTCCCAATGCTTCATTCGTAGTTTCCAGGACACTTTCAGGTGGAACTGCACCTGACTGTTGCAGCAGGTGTCGGGGTTACCTGGTCTTCATCCAGGCCATGATCTTACCTTTCAGGTCAGATGCTGCCTTGTTAATTGTAATAATGTCATGCCAGCAATCCACCCTCCTCATCAGCACAGTCTGTTTGGCAACAAGTAAAGCACATCACCTGTAGCTCTCCAATGTTAAAAGCACTCCTGCTTCAGTGTCAGTTTGTCTTGACTCCTTCCTTGTCAAAGTCAGCTGTTTATCATGATTTTCTGCTACTGACCTGCACCCCTGCCTCTGACCAAGCTCAACTTCTGAGTTGCTGCATATCTTTCTGATTCACTAAAATATTTGATTGTATTCCTAAGCTCTATCCTTATGTCATAATATGAACAATACTTATAAAAGATCAGCATGTTCAGCCAGTTAACTTAATCTGGGTCACTTCATCTTTCCAAAGTAATTGATAAGGTTTAAGTAAAGTTAGGTGGGTAAGATCAGTTAAAATAATACAAAAATTACGGTCTGTCAACTGCAGAGTAGTTAGGGGAAACCCAGAAAACAAAGACAAGCTTAATGTGGTAAATTTAAAAACCTATCATGGTATTTTCCATCCATCCATCTTCCTCCGCTTATCCGGTACCGGGTCGCGGGGGCAGCAGTCTAAGCAAAGATGCCAGACTTCCCTCTCCCCGGCCACTTCCTTCAGCTCCACTGGGGGGACCCAAGTCATTCCCAGGCCAGGCTAGAGGCATAGCCTCTGCACCGTGTCCTGGGCCTCCGCCCAGTGGGACAAGCCCGGAACACCTCCCCAAAAAGGCATCCAGGAGGCATCCGGACTAGATGCCGGAGTCACCTCAACTGGCTCCTTTTAATGTGGAGAAGAAGCGGTTCTACTCAGTGAACCGCTTCTGATGGCAGTGAGCTCTGCCTCATGGCAGATTGCGCAATCCAATGCAAACCAGGTTGAGCGCATGCCTTCAGCTTCTTTAGCATATGCTAATAATCTAATGCTATATTAAATCATCTACACATTAACATTTTTATTACGTCCTAACTTTCCATTTAATAACGTATTTCATGTTTCTCTTCCTTTATTTCTGTATTGTAGTCTGTCTGTATCATCCACTTTGGTGTAGCACTAAACATATATCATTCTTCTTTAGTCCAATATGTAACTGCAATATTTATATAAAGAATGCTGATAGGAAACAAAAGTAGTTGGCAAATATCATGTGTTGGTACAGTTCTTTGTAACTCGGACTCTTGCTGGTGAAGACACTTACTGAGGCAGGTGGCAGACAGGAGTCGAGTTGCCACATAGGGGGGAACGCAGTCTGGGAAAACAGGCTGCAAGATGTAGCTGGAAAAGGTGAGCGCAATCACAGCCAGGGTGGTGGGGTACATGATGAGAACAGCACTCCACAGCAGCAGGAACCTTCAAAAGACAGGCAGGGGAGAGTCTGTGCTTCAAGCTGCTAGAAATGGACTCAGTTTGTAGGAAAATAATGAAAAGCACATCAGCTTCCTCAAGAGATTATAAAAAGTTCTAAACAGAGAGAAAAAAATAACTTTTAACAGGTAGAATTAAAAAAACAACTCATGCATGCTCCATCATTAAGGAGGTTTTAACTCTGAAGACATTGGCTGGTTGGTCTCCCACCTCACTTCAGGCACAAGAAACCTCTCGACAACCAACAAGGGGGTGTTTACACACCCCTAACAAGATTACAACTGAATTTCTGAGTCATCAGGGGGGTTTTCCAGAAAGCAGGTCATCTTAGTTACCACAGTAAGTTTGTGGCTAAGGAAGTGGTTAACCTCAGCTTTCTGTTCCAAAAACAGGTATGTTTCAGGGTAGGTCAAGTTGCCATAGCAACTCATGCTCTGAACATAACCTGGTCTGGAGCAGGTTTAGTTGAAGGTTAGTTTGTTTTCAGAGAGGTGAAGCAGCATGACGTGTCCATTTGAAGATGATTTAGTGGATGAAGAAGCTCAGATAATACTTTTTCCACCGTGAGAGGGTGATAAAACCACGTATGGATGTTGGAAAAATAAACTTTTTAGTTTGATTTAACTTAATTATTAGCTTTAGTTAAGATAAATCAATTCTTTTTAGTTAAGTGAGTTTAAAAATAACACAGTTATCAGACAATTATTTTACTTTCATTCAAATTAATTCTATTAAGTAGGTGTAACTTTGGTGCTGCTGTTAGATCGGCACCGCAAGGAATTGTGGGATACCATTCCCCTTGCCTGTCTGGACAGATTTGGGTTTAAGTGTGGGTTTTTGTCCAAATGTGTTTAGTTGTTAAGCTATTATTTGTTAAGCTATTATTTGTTAAGTTATTTGTACTGTTATGTTTAATTCTTTCTTCACCATGAGTGAGAGGATGGTAAGGTTATATAGCACACCTAATGCCTAGTGGCGAAATGTATCCCATATTTTCCAGATTATAAGCCGCTACTTTTGTCTCAATCCTTCTACCCTGCAGCTTATTCAATGCCATGGCTAATTTATACTTTTGCTAAATTAACAGCTGACAGGAGCCCCTAGCAGCCTCAGAGGGGAGACACTCACACCAGCAGCCAAACAGCATGGATCTCACTTCAGCTCTTAGACACTTAAGTCATGGAGCAGTAAAAGAAGCACCCATGCTCAGCCGCATCCCACAATTCTTTGGTGCCATTAGACCCAACGTGCACGTGACCGCCACTACGCTACATGACGGAGCTTTCAAGTTAAAAGCAATCGTTAAAAGCAGTGTGAAAAAATCCACCATCACACACGGGTTCACTTCACTGTTGTGGAAGGAAACTTCTGGCGCACGCAGAGCCGCGTAGAGTGCGTAGTTTTCAGACAGTTATTTTACTTTCATTCAAATTAATTCAATTAAGTAGGTGTAACTTTGGTGCTGCTGTTAGATCGGCACCGCAAAGGATTGTGGGATATCATTCCCTTTGCCTGTCTGGACAGATTTGGGTTTAAGTGTGGGTTTTTGACCAAATGTGTTTAGTTGTTTAGCTGTTTTACTGTGTTTTACCATGTTTCGCCGAGTTATTTTGCCCTACTGAGCTTGGGTCTCTGCACCATGAGTGAGAGTGAAGGAGAGGATGATGAGTTTATATTGCACCCCTATGGGTTTAAATTGTAGCGACACTAGCCGAGTTTACATGGGCAAAAGTAATCGGAAAGAACGCCTGATCAGAAAGAAAATGCGTCATGTAAACGCGCCGTTCAGAATACTCTGCCCCGATCAGACTCGTTCAGATCAGAATTTCTTTCCGATCGAGATAGGTGGGTTATACCGATGGTTTATCCGATCATGGAGCATGTAAACGGTCATTCCGATCATGTGTCACTGCTGCTCTGGGTTACGTCACGCATAGACGGTGCTTCGCTGAGAGAAAGCTTTGGACCAGCTCTGCAGACGCCCCGTGAAAAGCGCCGCGCCGCGCCGCGCCGCTCCGCTCTCGCCCCGCTGTCTCTCTGCCTCTCCCTCCTTCACGAGGGGTATGCAGGGCAGCAGCGCTTTGGTCCACTGGCACCCGAGCCCCGGTGCCAGTGAGCAGAGGAGCCAGATAACTTTGTGTGTGAAGGGAGGGAGTGATGCTTAGTTACGTGTGCGTTTGTTGTTTTGCCGTCCCGCCACTCTGGGTTAGGGGCTGCAGGACTCAGGAGGAACCGTGTTTGGGGCGGTGTGTGAACGTCTCAGAGCAGAAATAAATGTTGCTCAGCCCTTAGAAGCTGTCCCGGCAAAATAAAGGCCGATGTTATTCCCACACATTTACGTGCTGCCAAGATGTAGATTACTGCGTCTCTCGCACGGTCCTGGATTTTGTGTCCACAAGCAAGGCTAATGTTGTTAGCGCGTGTTTTTAGCCTGTCCTAACTCTTCCAGCTCCGTTCTTCAACATAAAAAGCAATGACCACACGGATTAAATAAACGATGAGCGAGGAGGCGCTTCATACTATTGATAACATTAATAAAAGCACGTTTGGAAGATCGCCTCGTGTTACGGAGCTGCTGCACTAAAGTCTGTGGCAGCGGTCTGTTTACAACGAGGCGCATCTCTTCTCCCGGGTTTTTTTTACCACTACTGCGCATGCCCAAACGATTTATTCCGACCAAAGGTGTGAGCCATGGGAACGCTTGTTCTAATCGGAAAAAGGTTTTCTGATCCCATGTGCACGGGTGAATTTTAACCCGACCATTGATCCGATCAAGATATTCTGCCCATGTAACCGCGGCTACTGACGGTAAATTCCTCATTGACATTTTGCACTCCGTGCATCCCCCCCGTCTTTTTTATTGTTATAAAAATGAGAATATCTGCCGGCTCAAAATTAGACATTTGAGAGTTCAAGAAATATAATTAATTAAGATGGAAAAAAGATTAATTGAATTGGAGTAATGTGACATTTAGTTAAATAAATATGTAAATTTGAGTTTTGTAAACAATTATTGAGTTTTATAGACGTAAGAAATTAGGTTGAATAAATTTAACTCAATTGTTTGTTCCCAATAGAAGTAATTCATTTAAGACGGCAAAATTGGATACGTTATATATATATGCGTCACAAGGAAAATGGAAGCAAGATCAGAAACTTGTGCGTTTACTTTGTCTGCTCTTTTTCTACACGCAGAAACTCTTTCTTTTGATGATGCAGCCGTGTTACTTTTTTGATGGACGTGTAATCTCCATACGCCGTCATTAAAATCTCAGACTCCGTCTCACTGAAGTGTAGAGCTTTTTTTTTTTTCTCCACGCGTTTCCATGGTGACTCCAGAAATCGGCGATCCATTGAGAATGCTTTATGTACCTGCTGTGCACGTGCATTAACCCAGGGTTACCAAGTCGAGCGTAATTACGCCAATTCTTATCCGGTCTTTTGGAACCGACATACCCAGAGTAAGCAAGTTCAGCCGGATTTCAGCCAGAGTTCAGGCTCAAAGTCAGGCTAGTTTAAACATGCTTTCTGGAATACCCCCCAGAAGTCATGTTTAAATATATATATATATATATATACTTATCCAACTTAAATTAATTCTATTGGTAACAAGTAATTGAGTTACATTTATTCAACCTAATTTCTTATGTCTATCCAACTCAATATTTGTTTTACAACTCAAATTTACATATTTATTTAACTAAATGTCATTTTACTACAATTCAATTAAATGTTTTTCCATTTTAATTTATTGTAATTCTTGAACTCTCATATGTCTAAGTTTTAGCCTGCAGATATTCTCATTTTTATAACAATAAGTTGGATGAAACAAAATGGTTTTGAAACATGTAACCATGCACCATATCTCTGATTTTATCATTAAACCATCATGTAGTAGAGGTGCTATATAAACTCATCCTCCTCCTTCTCCCTCTATTTCATGGTGCAGAAATAATTTAACATAACAGGACAAATAACTCGACAAAACACAGTAAAACAGCTAAACAACTAAACACATTTGGTCAAAAACCCACACTTAAACCCAAATCTGTCCAGAAAGGCAAAGGGAATGGTATCCCACAATCCCTTGCGGTGCCTATCTAACAGCAGCACCAAAGTTACACCTACTTAATTGAATTAATTTAAAAGAAAGTAAAAAAATGTCTGATAACTACGTGTTATTTTTAAGCTGACTTAACTAAAAGAATTGATTTATCTTAACTAAAGCAAATAATTCAGTTATATCAAAGTAAAAAAGTTTCTTTCCAACATCCATATGTGGTCTTATCACCCTCTCACGGTGGAAAAAGTATTATCTGAGCTTTTTCATCCAATAAATCATCTTCAAATGGACACGCCATGCTGCTTCACCTCTCTGTAAACAAACTAAGCTTCAACTAAAGCTGCTCCAGACCAGGGGGGTATTCCAGGAAGCATGTTTAAACTAGCCTGACTTTGAGCCTGAACTCTGGCTGAAATCCGCCTGAACTTGCTTACTCTGGGTATGTCGGTTCCAAAAGACCAGGGGCCTGTTTCAGAAAGGAGGTTCAACCAACTCTGAGGTTGAACTTGAACTCTGAGTTGGTCAATCGGGAGATTAACAACTCTGAGTTTTCTGTTTCAGAGAAGCTTATCCGCGTTAGATCAATCAACTCTGAGTGGACTGATTCGGAGGTGAGCGTGCGCACCGCGACTATAAGAAGCCGTTATCAATGGAGCGCAGATATTACGAGTCACCATGGCAACCGTGAAAAAAAGAGGTCTGCGTATTTTTCGCCAGCTGAACTTGACGTGCTGCTGCAGAGTTACAGTGAATATGAGCACATATTCCAGAAGAGAAGCAACACCGCTGCATCTGCAAAACAGAGACAGTTAGCGTGGGAAAACATAGCTGCTCAAGATAATGCGTAAGTTTGCATTTAAATCATTGTTATAAAATATTGGCTGTAATAACTTTTTAAATAGCGTAAGGTGTGAAATAAAAAATGGCGATATTAAGGTGTACTTTTGAAGTGTCATTCCTGGTGTAAATGCATGAAATGCTGCATAGTGTACAGAACCAATCTGGGGGAAAATGCATTTAACGTTGGTAATGTTTAGAGGACGTTTTTGTTAAACTTCCCCTCTTGCAAACGTTGGTCAGTTTAATATTAATACATGCAATTGTGTTTTTAAAAGTGAACTTTTGTCTACTGTTGAACCTTTCGCTGCGCGAAGACTTCTCCTTTCTTTTCTCTCATCTTTCCGACCGTGGTCAGAAGCGCAGGGGAGATTTCCTTCAGGGCCGAAGGGAATTCTCCTTCGGGGTTCACTTCCCGTTCGAAACCGTCAACCTCCAGAGCGGATTAAGAATGACTCCAAAACAGTTATTCTGGGAATGACACCTTCTCTTTATTTAACTAAGTGCTCCGTCCTCCGAACACACAATATATACCACGCACACACCTCCGCTCCGTGCTCACCCCCCCCCCCCCATCTGCACCTGCAATCGCCCCTCCCCTTGTCTCTCGTGGATCGCACCCCGCTCAGCACACACACACTGCAACACTACCCCTGTATTGATCAAGTGGTATAGGTTTATATGGGATTAAGAAAGTAAGCAGTGCTAGCAAATTGTGTTTCCAAAAAGTAATTGTTACATTAATCTAATTCAATGTCCCTGATTTCATTTTCATGTAGATGCAATCCTGCAGGAATTAAAAGAACATGGCAGCAGCTAAAAATGAAGTATAAAAACATAATTCAATCAGGTCAAATTTGAGCATGTCATGGATGTAGGCTTTGTTGACAATATTTGACATATGAAACATCTACATAGCAATACATATCTAATGTTGTTTTCATTTTGTATATGTAATTGACTGCAACGAAAAACGGTAACGCTCAAACAAAAACGTATGGTGAAATGACAAAAAATCGAGTCTTCTCAAAATCCTCGTACGAGGTAAATATAATCTTCTACTAATTAATGCAGCCTCCTCGTCTATTGGGTCCTCCAAAAAAGGACAAGCCATTCTTGTCACTTAGACCGTGTGACGGAAATGTGGGCAATGAAGGTTAAAGCGAAAAATACCGCTTCGTCTTTAAAAAGGGGAGGGGACCGGCAGAAACTTTGAGTTTGGAGAATAAAACCTGCTCCCGACCAGGTTAGGTTCACAGCATAAGTAACCATGGACACTGACTCCGAGTATAAGTTATCTCTCTTTCAGAACCGGGTTTGACTTACTCTGCTTTCTCTGGTTTAACAAACCTCCCATTCTGAAACAGAAAACCCAGGGTTTCCCTGATCTCAGGGTTAATGCACTCAGAGTTTACACTTAACCTCCTTTCTGAAACAGGCCCCAGATATGAGTTGGCGTAATTACGCTCGACTTGGTAACCCTGGGTTAACGCACGGTACATAAAGACATTCTCAATAGATCGCCGATTTCTGGAGTCACCATGGAAACGCGTGGAGAGAAAAAATGAAAGTGCGACACTTGAGACGGAAGTGAGACGGAGTCTGAGATTTTAATGACGGTGGATAAAGATTATAAGTCCATCAAAAAAGTAACACGCCTGAAAAATAATTTAAATAATTGAGTTACATTTATTCAAACTCCATAATTGTTTATACAACTCAAATTTACGTATTTATCTAACTAGATGTCACATTACTCCATTAATCTTTTTTCCATCTTAATTACTTATATTTCTTGAACTTTCATATGTCTAAGTTTGAGCCGGCAGATATGCTCATTTTTATAACAATTAAAAAAACAAAAAGGGCGGGGGAAAAATGCACGGAGTGCAAAAATTCATTGAAGAATTTTCCGTCGCTAACGTAACATATTTGTGCGGTAGGGGTGCTATATAAACTAACCATCCTCTTCTTTACTCTCACTCATGGTGCAGAGACGTAAGCTCAGTACGGCAAAATAACTCGGCGAAGCATGGCAAAACACAGTAAAACAGCTATACAACTAAACACATTTTGTAAAAAACTCAAACTTAAACCCAAATCCGTCCAGACAGGCAAAGGGAATGATATCCCAGAATCCCTTGCGGTGCGGATTTAACAGCAGCATCAAAGTTACACCTACTTAATTGAATTAATTTGAACGAAAGGAAAATAATTGTCTGAAAACTACGTGTTATTTTTAAGGTGACCTAACAAAAAAATGATTTATCTTAACTGAAGAAAAATAATTAAGTTAGATCAAACTAAAAAGTTTCTCTTTCCAACATCCATATGTGGTCTTATCACCCTCTTATGTGACGGTGGAGCTAGCATAACCTGCTTTCTGGAATACTCCCCAGAGGGGTATTCCAGAAAGCAGGTTATGTAGCTCCCACGGTAAGTTTGAGGCTAAACCACAGCTTTCAGTTCCAAAAACAGAGGTATGTTTCAGGTTATGTCAAGTTGCCATAGCAACTCGTGCTCTGAACATAACCTGGGGGGTATTCCAGAAAGCAGGTTATGCTATCTCCCACGATAAGTTTGAGGCTAAGGAAGTTGATAACCTCGGCTTTCGGTTCCAGAAATGGAGGTATGTTTTAGGGTAGGTCAAGTTACCATGGCAACTCATGCTCTGAACATAACCTGGTCCGGAGCAGGTTTAGTTGAAGCTTAGTTTGTTCGTGTCCATTTGAAGATGATTTATTGGATGAAAAAGCTCAGATAATACTTTTTCCACAGTGAGATGGTGATAAGATCACATATGGATGTTGGAAAAATATCGTTTTACTTTGATCTAACTTATTTATTTGTTTCAGTTAAGATAAATCTTTTTCTTGTAAGTCAGTTTAAAAATTACACGTAGTTTTCAGACAGTTATTTTACTTTCATTCAAATTAATTCAATTAAGTAGGTGTAACTTTGGTGCTGCTGTTAGATCGGCACCGCAAAGGATTGTGGGATATCATTCCCTTTGCCTGTCTGGACAGATTTGGGTTTAAGTGTGGCTTTTTGACCAAATGTGTTTAGTTGTTTAGCTGTTTTACTGTGTTTTACCATGTTTCGCCGAGTTATTTTGACCTACTGAGCTTACGTCTCTGCACCATGAGTGAGAGTGAAGGAGAGGATGATTAGTTTATATTGCACCCCTACAGTTTGAAGCTGTAAAGACAATGACGGTAAATTCTTTAGCGAATTCTTGCACTCTGTGCATTCCCCCCCGTCTTTTTTATTGTTATAAAAATCTGAGCCTCAAACTTAGAAATTTGAGAGTTCAAGAAATATAATTAATCAAGATTGAAAAAAAAGATTAATTGAATTGGAGTAATGTGACATTTAGTTAAATAAATATGTAAATTTGAGTTGTATAAACAATTATTGAGTTTGATAGATGTAAGAAATTATGTTGAATAAATTTAACTTAATTTTTTGTTCCCTATAGAAGTAATTCATTTAAGTTGGCAAAATTGGATACGTTATATATATATGCGTCACAAGGAAAATGGAAGCAAGATCAGAAACTTGTGCGTTTACTTTGTCTGCTCTTTTTCTACACGCAGAAACTCTTTCTTTTACTGATGATGCAGCCGTGTTACTTTTTTGATGGACGTGTAATCTTCATACGCCGTATTTAAATCTCAGACTCCGTCTCACTGAGTGAAGTACAGCGTTTTCTTTTTTTTTTCACCACGCGTTCCCATGGTGACTCCAGAAATCGGCGATCCATTAAGATCTATTAAGAATGTCTTTATGTACCTGCTGTGCACGCCCATTAATCCAGGGTTACCAAGTCGAGAGGAATTACGCCAACTCTTATCCGGTCTTTTGGAACCGACATACCCCAAGTAAGCAAGTTCAGGCGAATTTCAGCCAGAGTTCAGGCTCAAAGTCAGGCTAGTTTAAACATGCTTCCTGGAATACCCCCCTGATGTCTTACATCTAATGGAAAACACACAATGTTTTGTTTTGTCTTGTTTTTGTCTGTAAGGATGGCCTTTAGCCCTTATGCTATCCTATGGGGTCCAGATGACACCACCCTTACATTGACGTGTTCTCCCTACTATGACAAAGGTGGATAAAGATGGAAAGATTTTATGTAATCCATGGACACCAGTGAAGATCACAAATCATTGGAAAAAAAAAGGTTCAGCGCACTGTCTAGTGGACTCCCTATTTAAAGTCTCTAGGATAGAACAAGGGTTAGTTTGTTTGGCTTGATTTGGGTTTGGTTTTCTAAGGTCCATGTCATGTTCTCTATCGTGGCTTTGTTTTCACCTTGCCACAGTCTCACCTGCTTACCTTTGGTAATTTTCCACAGCTGTCTCAGTACCAAAGAGCCTGGATGTCAGTTCACCTTTGTCAGGCCAACTATCTGTTTATTCTTCCGTAGCGTTGTCATGTTTAAAGACCCACCCCAATGAAAATAGTCTTTTTGGTGTTTTTAACATGTTCCTGTAGCATTTTTCTCATGATGGAGGACATTTATATAGAGAACATCAAGATTAAAACTGTGTTTATGAGTATTTCTTTAATGAAACTGTGGTTAATCAAGAGCACAGAGACTGCGATGGCCAAAGACTTCCTGTTCCACTCCAGTTCTGATGGATCCATGAACGTCTTTATTTCCCTTGTCTGAACTGGTATCTGGATCAGAACTGGACAGCTGGATAGCCACAATATTGCTCGCTGTTTCTTTGCTAAGTAATGTTAGCTTGGGGTTGTGTGTGGCTGAAAGCTAGTGGGAGGGTGTGTAAACAAAAGAATGATGGGAAATCAGCAGAGAGTTACTTCCACACCAACAGTTTGGCCCACAACTCAGAGGGAAATTTCTGATGAACCCCTGCCGCTCTGCAGAGAATATGTCTAAAAAACAACACAGGTTTTTGGCAAAGAAACTGCCTAATTCTAATGAAATGACCACTGGAGACACTTTTACAATAAATAAAATGCAGTTGGAGTGTTGCTTTAATTGTAGGTGTTCTTGTCAAGTTTTAGTTTCTTAAGATTTTCCGAGTCTGCCACCAAATACAGTAGACCACCATGCTGCCATCAGGAAGTGAAATCAAATGAATCCTGAGGTAGATTTCTGCAGAGAAATCAAATCACTTTTACATGATGCTACTCCACTTTGAAAGAGAGACGGTTTACATGTGAGGAGGTGAAGGTGTAGAAACCCGGTTACTTTTGGGCAAATACACCTGCAGCTGGCTTCTCTGGGTTTTTCTTCTGAAACCATCTTAGTTAAATGCATGAAAATACTCATGAGATGAGGGCAGAACTCTCAAAAAACTCTCCATCCTCGAGCAGCACAGTGGTTGCTGGTTCTGCCTCTCTAAGTTTAAAAAGTGTGCTGTAATTGGAGCTTGTGCAGCAACCCCGTTGTCGTGGTGACCAGCCTCATGTCAGGATGGAGGAGCAGTTCAAACAAATATTAGCTCTTCCTGGGTCAGTTGTTTGTGTCTATTCACTACATGAGTGTGTCTCTCAGCTGGTAACAAGGTTTAGCTTTGCTGAGCAGCCGTCTGTGTACTTAGATCACCATGGCAACAAGACATACCATTCATACTGAATTTACCATTGCTCTAGTGGGAATTCAGGACCCGGTTTACACTGAGAGTATTAAAGCTCCCACTCCAACCATCATTTGATCAATTGTCAAAGCAATCCCAGTGGTCTTTAAATGATTACGCTGCTTTTAGCCAAAAAACAGGATAAAGTTCATTAATCAAATAAATCAACTTGTTTTCTAGGACATAGTTTCTGCAGGGCAGAGGTTTACTTGAAATTTACACTTGGGTTGTGTGCGGGACTGTTAGCAAGAAGGAAGCCTGCGCTGATTTCCTATCATCCCTTTGTTTACACACCCTCCCACTAGCTTACACCCCCTTACAACCCCCAAGGTAGAATTAGCATAGCACAAAAATCAGCAAGCAATATCATAGCAAACCAGCTGTACAGTTCTGAGCCAGATACCAGTGCAGAGGAGGAAAACAAAGACGAGGATGAATCTATAGCCGCGGTTACATGGGCAGAATATCTTGATCGGATCAATGGTCGGGTTAAAATTTACCCGTGCACCCCGTGTTGTGGAAGAACTGAGCTGGAAGAAGAACCCAGTATTAGGACAGGCTAACACGCACTAACAACATTAGCCTTTTGATGGACACAAAATCCAGGACCATGCGGGAAACGCTGCAATCTGCAGCTTGGCTGCACGTAAATGTCTGGGAATAACATTAGCCTTTATTTTGTTGGGGCACAACTTTCAACGTAACAAAGCACCCTCCCCTCAAACACATTAATAAATCCAGCTGCTCTGCTCAGAGAGGTTCACTCGGTCCACTGGCACCGGAACCCGAACACAGAGCTCGGGTGCCAGGTCCAGACGTCAGTGGACACGCATCACCCAGCATCTCCCTCGTGAGGGGTGAAAGAGAGGGGAGAGCCAACGGGGCGAGAGC
>CM074497.1:25934899-25973057 GCA_037389245.1 Oryzias sinensis
GTTACGAAGCAGACTAATAGTGTTCTCAGAGAAAGCATTAACATTTATATGGAAACACTAGGCTGTTTGGCAAGCGATAAATAGACTATTTTTCTAACTCTGTGTCAGAAGAAACAGTGGGGACAGAATGCGGCCAACATGTCCACTGTCACGCAGTAACCCAGCCTAACGGCTAAATACATCAACACAATTGGTGTTATTAGTCTGTCTCTTTGACTTCATTGTTGGATTTCTTGTATCTTGGCGTTGATGGGGCAGTGGGATTTTGGAATAGCGTTTCAGGGGGCATGGTGTTGAATAAGCAAGGGGTGCGAGGCAAATATGTCAAACCAGTTTAAGAGGCTCAGTTGATTGCAGCTGCAATTTGAGTCACAGACATGATAAATATGCTGCAAGGGGACTGTGAGCAAAAACAAACACAATTCCCCAAAGCAGAAACAAGACATAAATCATCTGAATAAATCCACCGGCTGACCAC
This sequence comes from Oryzias sinensis, assembly GCA_037389245.1. Taxonomy (NCBI): domain Eukaryota; kingdom Metazoa; phylum Chordata; class Actinopteri; order Beloniformes; family Adrianichthyidae; genus Oryzias; species Oryzias sinensis. Next base: position 25,935,378 of record CM074497.1, read on the forward strand.
TAGGGAGCACTAATAATATGAACCCAGCGTGGCCCCCATTGCACTCAGTTTTTTCAGTATGTCTTTTGCCATTTTTATTTATTTGCCTTCCTGCTTTCACATGTCCTTTAGCCCCAATTCTTCTCCACTTGCCGGTGTCTCTCTCCAGTTTCTGAACTGTCAGTTATGTTCTTTGCTTCCTAGATCTTCTAACAGAATGTGTCCTTGTATATAACCATTTTAAGATATAATTAGCTGCATACACTGCAGCTTAAAATAGCAATATGTTTTTTCTTTTTTTTTGGCTGTTTGAGGATCTTAAAAAAGAAACTTTTACTGGTGTACTATAGCTCTTTTTACACCTGTGTGTGCAGTGCTGTACAAAAGGGACTCTTATAGTTGACAGCAAGTTTCTGTGCCATCACATTACCTTTTTCTGCCATTCCACCATACTTTGTGAATGTGGATAAATGCGCCTCCATCCTAGTATGAAGCCATATTGTTTCATCTATAAAAGGCAGAGTTACTGGAACTTTAAAATGACACACTATGTTTAAAAAATAAGATTATGCTGGTAGTTACCACATTGCAAACAATAATTAAATGAAACACTGATGGAAATTATGATTTTATATATGTTTTGGTGCTGAATGTTACATGGAAAGTAAATAAAACAGATTATTATTTCTGGATTTCTATCTGCTGTTAATAATAGGAGAGATGAGTGGATTGATTTATTACTTGCCACGAGCATGCGGCTTAACTCATGGCAATGCATGGAATCAGGAAATCTTAATGAACAACATAAGTTGATGTCTTTTTCATCAATCGCTTTTCACACGTCTTCCCTTAAAGAGATAGAAACATGAATGAAGAAACACGTTAGCCTTCTTCTTTGAGCCAAAAAAAATAGGAAACTTTAATCAAAACCTTAATATACAGATGCAGTACTAGATCAGTAAACGTTATAAAAAGTTTAGTTTAATTGATTTTATCAATATAACGACTTCTGGCAACATCTGTCAGGTTTTCAGCAGTTGGATGTTAAACTTTTCCATGTAGTGTTTTACATTGATTACAACAATGCATGGCCTTTTGTGTGTCTTGTGTGCAAGACTAAAAGCTTTATAGACTCAGCAGCAGTTGTTTAGGAGCAGCAAGAGACAGTCCACTGTTGTCAAGCATCTGTGTGCTGCAAGCATAAGAAAAAAGCAGAAAAATGAGTAGATATATCCCACTATTGCACTATTATGAAAGGTTTTTATAGGAGAAACAACATTTTTTTCAAGCCTTTCCATTTAAAAAGGACACATTTTAATTTGAAATGTTTGCATCTATGTACAAATGCAACACATTTCTCTGCCATTTGAGGGTTTCTTGACAGACATTTAGTAATAACCAGTATAAAAACACGCTTGCATATGAAACAATTTGTCATGTTTCGTCAAGTTCCTGTCTGAGATTTGTGTCCTCATGTGTCGCTTCCTGTTTTCTTTTGAAAGTTCCTCCCTTTCCTGTCCATGTCTGTTTTCCCCACAGCTGTCGACCTAATCATCCCTGATCGCTCCCACCTGTGCTGTCCCTCCTCATATGTATTTATGGTCGGTGTCTCCCTCTGTCCTGTGCCTGATTATCATGTGTAGTTGCTTACCAAAACCTACGCCTATCTCAGGTTCTCAGGGTTAAAAGTTTTTCAAAGAACTCATTCTGTGGTCCTTGTCACAATTATTGTCAAGTGCTCCAGGTCTGATTTGCTTCCCCTGCACTTGAAAGGGGTTCTACCTTGCTTTTGTAAGGATGAAGCAGGATTCCACTCAGATTGTCTTTTATTTTGAAAATAAAAGACAATCCATGTGAACTCATTCTGATCCTTTTTTTCTAAGCTGTTTTCATATGCTTCCACTGACTACCATCAGCTGCTTATTTCAATTTCTTCCACCTGCAGGGACTAATGCCAGTGGACCAAATCAGCAAAACCAAGCAGGCCCCTCAGTTTCCCGCAACAATTATTATTTTCTGTTTCTCTAAAGTCCATCCAACAATAAAGCATGTGCTTTGTACGTGTACTACCAGATCACAGCTGTTGTTCCCACACTTCCTCGCTGACCCCTTGTCTCTTCTGCCTGAGAGGTGTATCATTCTCTATCTGATTTTCCTCCTCTCTAAAGTGTGTCTTTGTCAGCAGCTGTTCTTACCCACACTGTTGAACCAGGCCACATGCATAAGAGGCAGATTCCTCAGATAAGCGATCATGTGGCAGCATCACGTAGAGCAGCCATCAAGCCATGAAATATGTGTCTGGCAGTGAGGTCACAGTGATGCCTTAGGAGTCTTAACTAGTGCGGCAAGTGCAAGCATCAGAATGCACTAAAGTAAACACATTTGCATACACTTAATAGTGTGAAAGACTGCTAATTATATTGTTACTACAGATGCTTTATTCTACAAGCAAGCAGCGTTTTTTAGATAAATAATGTTTCATTTACAAACAGATTTACATTATCATTGATTCTCAAGTGCAAATTGTGTTGGTGATTTATGCAAGAGTGGTTGTATAGCTCTTTCTACTATTTCTGCAACAGCTGACGTTAAAACTTACTTTAACCCAGGGGTATCAAAGTCATTTCGGTTCGGGGGCCGCATTCAAGGCATCTGATCCCAAGTGGCCGGACCAGTAACATAAAAGCAAAAAACAGTTTTCTTTTTTTTTTTTACTTAGTTGGAAAAAAAGCCTCAGCCAATATGGTAGCCTATTAATTTATTATTACACATTCATTCACAGAGGCCAATGGATGTAAAATAAAATTCATTTCACTTAAAAAATTGGTATATTTAATTTTCATTCAGTCTAAATATTTTACATCTGACACTGAATCAATCCAAATAATAAACTCAAGAGGGGCTACGGAAGAAAAATGAAACACCTGCCTAAAATGAAAATGTGCAAATCAATGAATAATTAAACTAAATTACACTTGCAAACATTTGTGAACATAACAAGAATTTGGAGTTAACCTCCTTTCTCTCCTCAGCCAGCCATCAATATCAGGATTCATATCAATTCAATTTTATTTGTGCAGCCCAAATTCACAACAACGGTCGTCTCGATGGGCTTTGTATCGATCCTGTGCAGAAACATATTTACTGTCCTTCAAGTGTGCAAAACACAATGTCCAAGAATCTTTTCCTGATTTCTGCCTGAATTTTGTGGCAACACCTACCTTCTTCCTGACCTTTGATGGGCGCCATCAGTGACCAGACTGACATCACGTGACCAGTTCACTCCAACATCGTCCAGCACTGTAACAAGAGAGCTGACTATGTCATCAGCTGTTGCTGTGTCCATCAACTCAAGAAACTCCTCTATGACGTCTCTTCAGCACCTCTAAGAAATATGCACAGTTGTGCAATATATGTATCTGTGCTTTCATTAATAGTGACCGAAAATACAATAAATGACTGGATTCCTTAATGTGGCGCCCAAGTCTCCTCAGAGATGTTGGATCTGTAATCATAATCCTTGACAGACTGCTTTTTGGGAACAAGACTTCTGCAGCCTTCAATATTTTTCAATAGGTTCAGCATCTGAAAATGGATGAATTTGGATGTTTGCTCCAGCTTGTCTGCAATCAGGTGTCTGTCACTGCTCCATCACTGACGTCACGCTGCAGTAAATGCAGACGGTTGTTTTTTCAGTCCAGCTTTTAGTTGGTAAATCCTTTCTTTTCTCAACTGCAAATGGTGAAACTTTCCTCATTGTCTCATAGTGGTGCTGAACGTTATATTCTCTGAGCACTGCCACCTGTTGATGACATAACAGGCACGCAGGTTTTGCTTTCAACTCTGTGAATAAATAAAACTTTGTCCATTTTTCCTGGAAAACTCAGTACTTCACTTCAACCCTTTTTTCTTTTTGACAACATTTTGGTTATTAGTGTGTCATTACTGATCATCCTTATAACAATGTAACAGCAGTGGGGCTTGCGGGGAACCAAACTACATCGTATTCAGACAGAGCCATTAGGTTTCACTTTTGGCAGCCTTTGCTCCCGCTAGTGGCGGAATTGCGCATTTCGGTGATTTCTTTAAAAAATCATAACTCGCCACAGGAATGGACTAGAAACGTGCTTGTTTTCTTAAACATTCTTATAATTTTTACTCTTCATGACTGGGCCGGATTGAACCATTTGGCGGGCTGGATACAGCCCGCGGGCCGTATGTTTGACACCCCTGCTTTAACCTGTCTAGCCAGGATGCTAATTTCTTTTTTTTTAAAGTCTATGTGGACTTTATTTTATGCCATACTCACAAGCAACAGACATGAAGCTTGAGATAAGCAGGTGCACATGTTGTAAACCTGTCATCCAAAAAAACGTAATCAGTCAACACCTTTTGCTAGCTACGGAGCCCGTGTCCTAATATGGATCAAATAAAATATATCTTGTTCCCACAAGTTAATATCTTGTTCCCACGAATAAGTTAATTTGTGCGAACAAAATAATTATTTATGTCAAAAGTCATTCATAAACACGGATTACTGCTTCGCCTACCGGACTTAACTTCTAGCTCCCCCGCGGAGCTCTTTTACTTGTCATGCCGGGATTTGGGCAGCTGGATGTCGGGTAGATGGACAGCCAGCTGCGGTCTGGGATACTGTAGCTTAGGGTCAAATAGGAATAACAATATTCAGGATTTGTCTTTTATTAAGATACTCTTTAGCAGTCACTTTACATCCGAAGGCTAGTAGGCTATGTGATATGTAGCCAATCGTTTGCCCTGTTGTTACACTGCAGGTAGAGGGACACGGTGATTAATCGAGATGTATTTTGAGGTATGTGTGATGCATGATGGGATTCGTAGCATGTAGCCTACTAGCCTTAAGATGTAAAGTGACTGCTAACGAGTATGATGCTTTTGTAGAGCTTTTTAAAATAAATAAATCTGATCTCTAAACATCCTCTGTATCTTCATTGCAATGTAATTAGACACACAGAAAGAAATATGAAGGTATCTGCTCTAAATTCAACTATTGCTCACATCCGTGTTTGTGAAGCTAGGAGCTATGTCCGGTAGGCGAAGCAGGAAGCTGGGCATCCTAAATCTTATGATACTTTTATGATTTCCATCGAGACTATAACAGCTCGATCATGAAATCTTTCCACCTTTATCCACCTTTGTCATGGTAGGGAGAACACGTGAATGCAAGGGTGGGGTCATCTAAGATAGCACAAGGGTTAAAATAAATAAATCTGATCTCTAAACATCCTCCGTGTCTTCAATGCAATGTAATGAGACATAGACATAGACAGAAATGTGAAAGTATCTTCTGTAAATCCAACTATTGTTTACATCCGTGTTTATGAAGCTAGGGGCTAAGTCCAGTAGGCGAAGCAGCAATCCGTGTTTATGAATGACTTATGACGTAAATAATTATTTCGTCTGCACAAATTCATTAATTCGTGGGAACGGAAAATTCTTTTATGGGAACAAAAAACTATTTAGGTCGCCAAACTTAATTGTTATGTGGGAACGAGATATATTTGATTTTATCCATGTCAGGACACGGGCTCCGTAGATAACAAAAGGTGACGACTGATTAATTTTTAGTAGTTATCTTTTACCACAAAATGGAGAATTTTATGATTATCTTTCAAGGCTTTTTTCTTAGTTGTATCCAAAGCGCATTATATAAAGGGTGTTTTAAACCAATGTAGTTATTTTATCATAAATCATTAGATGCATGAATTACTTTACCTTTTTTTGCCACTAAAAAGTAATTTATCCAAAAAAAAAAACAACTTTTATGAAAGGAAGAGACTTGTAGAATTGTAATTTCAACATCTAGAGAAACATCCTGCTGAAATACAACTTGAAGGTCTCATTGGGAAGTATTGGGTACCAAAGAAAAGCAATCCCACTGCCTCTTAACACTAAATTCCTGAGGTCAATAATTATGCCTTTAAAAAACTAATAATTTAGTGATGAATTCAAAGTGTAAAAAACATCAAAACAAGTCAAAATGTCAGACAAGCATCCAAGAATCAATGGCCTATGATTTGACTTATTATTTAGATGACACCTTAAAATGAAGGTCATGTCTTGATACCGCCAAAAGAAAATGTGTAGAATTGTCTGTTTTTGTGGTCAATCTGCTGGTTTTGTTTCACATATCTTGAAAATGTTCAAATACTAACTTGGATTGTTTGTATCTGCATAACAAGTGGCACTCTGTCACCTTTAGCTTTACTAGTGTTCAGTAATAATTAGTGAAGCTAATCTGAGCATAATAAATTAGGACCCTATCCTGAGATATAAAGTAACATTTTATACATAAAATTAAGTTTAATGGTGAGGTTTATGTCTTTTTACTGGACATATACTCAATGTATCAAAACAGTATTTGGTCAATGAATGTAAGCTCCGTTGGATAATGAGTAACAGATGCTTTAAAAAAATTGCCAGCACATTTTTAAACAATGTTTTTTAATTAGTTTTTATGTCATCCTGCAGCCTTTTGCTGTGGAGCAGGTCAATCATCCCGGTAAAAAAACACCTTATTTTCCAGATGGCCAATTTGTCACTAATAAACACACTGGAACACGCATGCACACATCTCTAAAAACCAACAGGCTGTGAAAAAATGTACATGTGGAGCTCATTTATTTGCTAAGTTATTTTTGGATAGTGAAAAGTTTGAGCTGTAAAATGTAATATTTAGCTGTTTTTCATCAAGTAGACTGAAATTGCGAAGTTAATTTGATCTTAAAATAAAGAATCCTAATTATATTGCAACCATTTAAGTGTTTAAGTATTGTGTCTGAAATATTTGCAGCCTATATAAATCTCCCTGTTTTTTCAATGTTGCCCTGACATCCTGGCATCATCTTGAGGATTTAAAGCTGATAAATAATCCAAAATGTCTACATTAGTCAGGCTCATCCTTCAAAAAAACTGCAACATTTCTTGATTTGCACTTTACACTGTCGATTGACAACGGGTGTGAAGTGTTAAAACTTTAAGTTTTAACTTACAATATATGCTTTAAATTTACACTTATAGCATTTTTTTTGCTTTCAAGTTAAGGTTTTATTGCTTATCAACTAAGAACAGATTTTTGGCACAAATGGTGTATTATAGTCCTAAACGCATCCGCATTACAGTTACAGTTTTTTAAAATAATAATCTCTTTTTCATTCTGTAAGAACTGTTCTATGGCTACTCCAGCAAGGAAATTGTTTCTCTCATTGCCAATGTCCGTATTTAGTCCAGATATGAAGCAAACAATAAACGTTCATTCAGAATTCAGGTTTTGTTCGGCACTTGGACACAAAGCTGTTTTTTGCTCTCTTTGCAAGATTTAGCTCAAATTGAACAGACAAATGAAAGATTACTACTAAAAGGTTGATGCTCTTAATCCTTTGTTTATACTGAAGTATGGAATCTCCTTTGGGGCAAAAATCATCACCTCTGGAAAAAGACAGAAGTTCTGAATGAAGACACAAAAGCTGCTCATGTTTTTGATTTCAACATTTGTGATTTTTATGTTTTGTTTTTCAGACTAAAATCTGCATGTGGAAAAAAAAGTACATAAACTAAATAGCAAAAATGGAACACTCAAATGTGGACTTAAATTATTTCACTTCCAAAATGCAGTAAATCAGTGGGGGAGCCCTTGTTATCTTCGGCTTAGTCCCATCTGTTGTTGGAGAGATCTCTGTGAAACTCTGCCATTCTGTCACCGTTTAAATGATCCTACAGAAGGATGAAGCTAGTACTACCAAACTGCTTATCAGGAAATCTCTACAAATATTCACACAATTTCCACAAAACTTCCTCATTAATATAAAAAATCTGTTTAGATTTAACATAGAAGCTCAGCCTTTAACCACATTTGGTGCTGCTCCCACAATAAAAACACACTCTGTAAAGAGTTTTTTTTATTTCTGCAGAAAAGGATATTAATATATAATTTCAGTACCAAGTATATTGACATTGCATTTTTCTGGTCTGGATCATCAAGTATGGCTTTGCAATCATAGGGGCTGTAATAGATAAGTCAAAGAGTTAGAATACAAGTTCACATCGATGTAAAAGAAAAGTAAATTTATTGGGGAAAATAAAAAATAAATGAATAAAAAAAAACAACTTTATATTCTTTATTTGGAAAAAATGCTTGCTAAAAATATTTGTTTGACGGTGACCTGATTCTTCTATGTATTAATGAAATAAAATCTGAAAAGTTGCCGCAAAGGTTTGCTGTTTAGTAAAAGAATCAGAACATCTTGTCAGGTTTTAACACAATTGTCTTGGACTGAAGACAGCATACTATATTGCCCAGGCTTCTTTTTTTTTTTACTTTAAGTTTATCCTCTCCGGGTGGGTGGAAAGCTCTTTTCCCATGTGGAGGAGTTAGAATATCATTTTCAGAAAAGAGGAAGGATTGAAGCGCAAGATTGACATTCAGTTTACTCTGGAGTCCGCTGTTATATGGTGGCTGTAGCGGTCCATTGGGGTGAAGAGGAAGCTGAGTCAAGTTCTGAATTTACTGGTCGATCTTTGTTCCAACACCCATCTGTGCTCAGGAGCTCTGGGTCATGATTGAAAGAACAATGTCCCAAATACAAGGGGCTGAATTGAGCTTCCTCCGCAGGGTGATGAGAGCACCAGAGAGATGGGGTAAGGAGCTCAGTGAGCTGCTGCTCCTCTATAGTAAGAGTGGCCCACTGAGGACGCTCCGGCATTAGGTTTGGATGCTTCCTGTGTGCCCCCCTGGGGAGGTGTTTCAGTTATGTCCCACTGGGTGGAGACCCCGGGGAAGACCAAGAAATCCCTGGAGAGACAATGTCTCTCAGCTGGCCTGGGAACGCCTCAGGGTTTCCTCGGAGGAGAAGGAGGAAATGTCCAGGAAGAGGAAAGTCTGAACATCTTTACTTAGACTGGATGGATGGATAATGCAAGTCAGCCATTGGAACGCTTTTTCAACAATCTGTTTGAATCTTATAAATGACTTGTCTAATAATCTGTCAGGGTCAGAACTCCAGAAAAAACGCTCAAACGCAAAAGGAAGTAAACAGTGTGTTTATCTAGCCAAGATTTCTCTAATCCCCTTTTAAATCTGCATCTGTTCTCTCCAGCTTTTGCTCAAACTTCCGTTTGACTCATGGCTAAACATAAACATCAATTAGTAACCTTTATCAAACAGTAACATAATTTTTCAAAGCAAACATCAAATGTACAGGTATTTCACGTCTTACCTAGCCTATTCTTTTACTTCACATTTTTTGCTTCCCAGCAAATGAAACTGACATCTGTAATCAGTTGAAATTTGTGTTCCCATAATATTTTGTTTGTTTAGTTTCCTGGAAGTGATGAAGCATGCAGAAGCCTTAAACAATGTGTTTGCAGCTTTTGTTTCATCCTGAAGTTCTTGCTTGAGGTTGGAGAACAGTTTGTGAGAAAGAAAATACTTATTAAAGCCCATAAACTGAGTTATGTTGTCATTTTGGTTAAGTTTGTAAGGGTTGGTCTGTGAAAACCTGGTCTCAGGTTATTCAAAAGTGACCAAGCTGAGACTGCCCCCTAATAAGGGGACACTTGTGAAAGAGGATGAATGAAGATCAGTGTAAATACATTTTCCATGCACACTTCCTTAATTATGGCAGTGGAAAAAAAGATATTTTAAATGTTTTACAAGTGATTTTTTTCCCTTAACCTTTTGTGGCTAGGCCTTTCGGTATATGATGCTGTGGTGGTAACCGATGTCATGTCACTCACATGTCCACTCATATGCACTTAAATGGTAGGAAATTGACCCAGACCGAAGCCTCTCACCTCCTACAACACACTTTAACCCTTGTGCTATCTTAGATGACCCCACCCTTACGTGTTCTCCCTACCATGACAAAGGTGGATAAAGGTGGAAAGATTTCATGTAATCCATGGACACCAGTGAAGATCACAAATCATTGAAGAAAAAAGGTTCCGAGCACTGCCTAGTGGGTCTAGATGACCCAACTCCCAGCACAAGGGTTACACTGAAAATCCAGGAATTCAGGCTTTTTTTCAAATAAAAAGTGAGATGATAAGTTAGTAACTTAGTCAGATAAGCTTTGAGCTACCAATCTGAAAAAGTCTTGCCTTCATCTTTCAACAGGAAAACGGATTAAAACTGAACTAAGTTGGCCGGATCTCTCTTTTGGAACTAAGATTCCGGTTTTTCTCTAGGACTTGGATACGGTCTAAGTGTTTCTAATTACTCTCATAAGCTTCCACTAAAACTTCAATGCATCTGTTGCATTCTTGTGAAACTATTGAGTAGGGATGTCTCTATCTGTTTTTATGTTTGTTTATTTATATTTTCTAATCCGATTGATTGTAATTGGATTTTGAATATCTGCCGAGATCGAGTCCTGATCCAATACTTTTGTAACACATTTAATCTAAGAAGAAATGTAATAAACAGATCCAGGTTTTCCCCAATTTTTATTTTATCATTTAATACTTGAACAGAGCACTTCTGTGATTTAGCCTGAACAATCAAGTAAAAACATTGTAAATATCATCTAGAAAAAATAGCTGATGGTCATATGAGAAAGTATGCTGACTGTAGCTTTAGTGTAATCAGAACTATTGAAAATTTTTGATCATATGTGATTCCAATGTTGATAAACAATTATTAAAAAAAAAAACTTTCTTCCAACATGGTTGTAGCTTTGTAATAACATGAATATTCATCACTAGCGTAATTAGAATTGGTTGTTTTTGAGAGATTTATTTTTGTTTTAAATTACTTTTGCCATTTCTAGATCGTCCCTTGGCAGCCGTCTTGAAGAAAGCAAAGTCCAATGTTCTTTCTTTTAACCCTTGTGCTATCCTAGGCACTTTAACGTTGGAAGTTGGGTCATCTAGACCCACTAGACAGTGCGCTGAACCTTTCTTCTTCAGTAGCCGCGTTTACATGGGCAAAAGTAATCGGAAAGAATGCCTGATCGGAAGGAAAATGCGCCATGTAAACACGCCGTTCGGAATATTCTGCCCTGATCAGACTCGTTCGGATCAAAATTCTTTCCGATCGAGATGAGTGGGTTATACCGATTGTCACCACTGCTCTTGTTTACGTCATGCATAGATTGTGTTTCGCTGAAAGCTTCGGAGTGCATACGGGACCGACCAGCTGCTCTGCGGAGGCCCCATGAAAAGCGCTGCTCCGCCCTCGCCCCGCCCTCACCCTTGCCCCGCCCTCGCCCCGCCCCTGCCCCACTGGTTCACCTTTGTTAATGTGTGTTTGAGGGGAGGGAGGAGGATGCTTTGCAACGTGTGCGTTTTGTTGTTTTGTTATGTGTGGGAGACTTGGACTGCAATCCTTCCCGTCGCTCTGGGTTAGCGGCTGCCGGACTCAGGAGAACCCTGTGTGTCTGAGCAGAGCTCGGACCGCCAGCACACACAGCGACTTTGGGGCGGTGTGCGAACTTTTCAAAGCAGAAATGCCTCTCTTAGTGCTAAGAAACCGTTCTACCAATCACGTGGATTTTTGTTTCCAGTCGTGTCCCGACAAAATAAAGGCTGAAGTTATTCCCACACATTTACGTGCACCCAAGATGAAGATTACAGCTTTTCCCGCATTGTAGTGGATTTTAAGTCCATGATCAACAAGGCTAATGTTATCCCGTGGGTTAGCCTCTCCTAACCCTAGTTTCTTCCAGCTCCGTTCTTCCACAGAAAAAGCACTGACCACACAGATTAAATATAAAATAATGAGCGAACAGGCGCTTCATAGTATTCATTACATTAAAAAAGTACGTTTGGAAGATCGTCTCGTATATTACCTAGCTGCTGCATAAATGTATGTGGCAGCTGTTGTTTACAACGGGACTCATGTGTCATGGCTAGCAGGCTTTAGCAGACCCAGATGCTGGAACCCGGAAGGATACTCGGCAGACAGAATGGTAAGTTCAAAAGGTTCTTTAATTCTGGAGGCAGAATTAATAGGGGAGAAATCCACAGGAGCTGGTTGGAGGTTCTTGTGGGCAAACACCGTGGTCCGAGGATCTTCCAGCGAGAAGCCAAGACGAGAGGCAGCGAGAGGTGAGTGCGACCGTAGGTCCAGATGACAGCGAGAGTCCTGAGAGGCAGACAGACAGGGGATTAGACAAGGCAATGAGACTAGAGCGAGATTGTGCATGGGCGGCCAGTGAAGCACCGAGGAGTACAACGAACTAGCGTCGAGTACAGGTCCTGGTCCTCCTTAAGAGCCTGGATCCTGATGGCGCTGATGAGGCACAGCCGTTGTCAACAGGTGGATGAGATGACGAGGGCCCAGCCGGGGGCACCGTGACATCATGTCCTCTTCCGAGATTTTTTAACACTACTGCACATGCCCAAATGATTTATTCCGACCGAGAGTGTGGCCCATCTAAACGTTTGTTCTAATCGGAAAAAGGTTTTCTGATCCCATGTGCACGGTTGAAATTTAACCCGACCATTGATCCGATCAAGATATTTTGCCCATGTAACCGTGGCTAATGATTTGTGATCTTCACTGGTGTCCATGGATTACATGAAATCTTTCCACCTTTATCCACCTTTGTCATGGTAGAAGTAACGTGTCAATGTAAGGGTGGATTCATCTAGGATAGCACAAGGGTTAAAATGTTCAGTAAAAGCGTTGTGACAGAAGACAAGAAATCTGAATCTGACTATCTCACTAACTTTTCTGAACTGTTTTTGTGCGCATTCTACTCAAACTAGTGCTGTGTTCTGCTGCACTTTATGGCAGCAAAATGTCGTGATCAGTTCAAGATATGCAGACTTCTAGTAGAGTATTTATTTAGAATCTCTGATCAGGACACAACATCCGATTCTGAATAAGTCTGAAACTACAGGATTGGACCCAATTTTCTGATCAAGTGATTGGAGTATTTCTTCTTGTAAGACCTACCATTTGGCCCTGGGGATGAAGCTGGGGCCTGTTTCAGAAAGGAGGTTCAACCAACTCTGAGGTTGAACTTGAACTCTGAGTTGGTCAATCGGGAGATTAACAACTCTGAGTTTTCTGTTTCAGAGAAGCTGATCGGAGTTAGGTCAATCAACTCTGAGTGGACTGATTCGGAGGTGAGCGTGCGCACCGCGACTATAAGAAGCCATTATCAATGGAGCGCAGATATCACGAGTCACCATGGCAACCGTGAAAAAAAGAGGTCTGCATATTTTTCGCCAGCTGAACTTGACGTGCTGCTGCAGAGTTACATTGAATATGAGCACATATTCCAGAAGAAAAGCAACACCGCTGCATCTGCAAAATAGAGACAGTTAGCGTGGGAGAACATAGCTGCTCAAGTTAATGCGCAAGTTTGCATTTAAATCATTGTTATAAAATATTGACTGTAATAACTTTTTAAATAGCGTAAGGAGTGAAATAAAAATGGCGATATTTAGGTGTACTTTTGAAGTGTTATTCCTGGTGTAAATGCATGAAATGCTGCATAGTGTACAGAACCAATCGGGGGGGGGGGAAATGCATTTAACGTCGGTAATGTTTAGAGGACTTTTTTGTTAACCTTCCCCTCTTGCAAATGTTGGTCAGTTTAATATTAATACATTCAATTGTGTTTTTAAAAGTAAACTTTTGTCTACTGTTGAACCTTTCGCTGCGCAAAGACTTCTCCTTTCTTTTCTCTCGTCTTTACGACCGTGGTCAGAAGCGCAGGGGAGATTTCCTTCAGGGCCGAAGGGAATTCTCCTTCGGGGTTCACTTCCCGTTCGAAACCCTCAACCTCCAGAGCGGATTAAGAATGACTCCAAAACAGTTATTCTGGGAATGACACCTTCTCTTTATTTAACTAAGTGCTCCGTCCTCCGAACACACAATATATACCTCGCACACACCTCCGCTCCGTGCTCACCCCCCCCCCCCCATCTGCACCTGCACTCGCCCCTCCCCTTCTCTCTCGTGGATCGCACCCCGCTCAGCACACACACACTGCAACACTACCCTTGTATTGATCGAGTGGTATAGGTCTATATGGGATTAAGAAAGTAAGCAGTACTAGCAAATTGTGTTTTCAAAAAGTAATTGTTACATTAATCTAATTCAATGTCCCTGATTTCATTTTCATGTAGATGCAAACCTGCAGGAATTAAATGAACAAGGCAGCAGCTAAAAATGAAGTATAAAAACATAATTCAATCAGGTCAAATGTGAGCATGTCATGGATGTAGGCTTTGTTGACAATATTTGACATATGAAACATCTACATAGCAATACATATCTAATGTTGTTTTCATTGTATATATGTAATTGACTGCAACGAAAAACGGTAACGCTCAAACAAAAACGTATGGGGAAATGACAAAAAATCAAGTCATCTCAAAATCCTCGTACGAGGTAAATGTAATTCTCTACGAATTAATGCAGCCTCCTCGTCTATTGGGTCCTCCAAAAAAGGACAAGCCATTCTTGTCACTTAGACCGTCTCTGTGTGACGGAAATTTGGGCAATGAAGGTTAAAGCGAAACATACTGCTTCGTCTTTAAAAAGGGGAGGGGACCGGCAGAAACTTTGAGTTTGGAGAATAAAACCTGCTCCCGACCAGGTTAGGTTCACAGCATAAGTAACTATGGACACTGACTCCGAGTATAAGTTACCTCTCTTTCAGAAACGGGTTTGACTTACTCTGCTTTCTCTGGTTTAACAAACCTCCCATTCTGAAATGGAAAACCCAGGGTTTCCCTGATTTCAGGGTTAATGCACTCAGAGTTTACACTTAACCTCCTTTCTGAAACAGGCCCCTGGTCAACTTCAATGTCTTTGTTTTTAGGAGTTGGCAGTTTGACATTCTTTGGATAGTTTACAATTTCAGTTGGGGGCACATCCACTGGTGGATCTGGCTTTCTCTTTTTCTCTAAATTGTTCAAACTAAACCTCTAATGCATTTCTAAACCTGCTTGCTGTACCACTTTTCTCTGCGTTGAAGAGGGAATTGGTGAATTCATGTGGTTCTCTATTGAACCTTGCTCCAACGTTCTCCCTTTGTCGTCACAGTTATTTATAATGCTTTTTGCTGTCATCTGACTCGGAAAAGAATATCAGCAGTCAATAATGGACGTAATGACAGATGAGGAGGAGCATTCTCCTGCAGTGTAGAGAGTTGAGAGGCGCACTCGTTTTTTTTCCTTCCCTGTCCAAGGTAATGCTTCATCGACTACTCTCGTCCAGACCATATCATAAGCGCTGATGTGACATTTCCTCCTAAAAGGCCATAGATAGATCATTATTTGCAATCAGGGTGCAGGAGAACTCCACTATACAAAGAATGATGAGACTTGGTGTGCAGGGAGGAGCAAATCTGTTAGTGTTACACTTCAGATGGCTGATCTTAGGCAAAAGCAAAAAATATTGCTTGTAATGTCATTCAGGTGTGTAAAGTAAGAGGATAAAACAGAGAGAGGAAAAATAATGTTAACTAATCAGCTGGGACTTTAGTAATTAAATGTCAACATGTTAATATTCAGATTTAAAGTAATAAAGCTGTTATGAATAATAATTTTAATGAATTCAGTAAGTTCTTTAGCTGCATGTATCAAAATGTTTATAAAGCCAAGAAATTCAAAGTTTTAAAAGTCATCTGCACGAAACATTTTAGTTCTAGGAAATGATGCGCTTTTGTTTTTTTCTTTTCTGCCAGCAAGCTGGTCAACAGGCATTACTGGAATCATGCCCATTATGATAATCAGTAAGCATTTGCTAATCAAAGAAATGCTCAGTCACACCAGGAAACTAAGATTTTAATGATACTGGGTTTGTTTTTATTCACAACAGGGAAGGTTATGAACCCCACTGAGATTTCATTGAGTTTGCTCAATTCTGGCAACTCTTAGAGAATGCAATATTTCCCCTTAATAAGAATCTTAGATGAAATAAAAAGGGATCGGAAACAGCATGGCAGAGCTCTGTTTAAGATCCAACCAAAGATTAACCACAGTTGCTTTGTCGAGCATTTATTTATTTATTTTTGTATAAGAGAAAAAAAGTTTAGGAGGGAGGATTTCATTTTAGCCAAATGAAACATGGTGCTGCCATTCTGCATGGTTTGTTTTGAACATTGTTACTGAATTGATAACATAGCAGGCAAAATTAAAAACTTTCATACTTTATATTAAAAGTATACTTGTATTATATATTAGTTTTTGTAAGATATGTTTGCCATTCAATCCTTTTCATTCCTGTTTTTTTTATTTCTTTTTTCTAAATCTGAGTCTCCATCACCAGAGAAGCAAACACGGAAGGAAAAAAAACACACATTAGGCTAAAGCTGGCAAGGTGACAAGCATTTCAAACAAGGAGACATCTTTGCTTCGGGGCTGTCATTAAAATTAAATATGGCTTGTGACAAGGCTGCATCATCTATGCATTGATGATTGTAAAGTGTACTTCATTATTTCGGGTAAATGAGCTCTGAAAGTGGTAACGTGTATAAAGTAACCATAAATTAGGTTTTAAATGTGTAATTAAACTTAATTAAATTAAAATACCAATTTTTGAAATGATGATGAAATGCATCAAAAATGATAGCAGTGTATCTCTGACAAGAGCTCCTGCAAGGCTGTTTTTGTTTTTTACTAAAGTAAAGATTTAGTTGAGATTGGTTCTGAGGCTGCCAGCAAAAGAATAGAGGGAAAAAAAAGAATACATTAGATAAATGAGATAACGCTGTTCTGTTGAATTCTATCAGAGAAGCACAGCTTCCTTTTCTGATTAAAGAAAAAAAAGTCCACAGATAGAAAACTCAATATAGTATGCTTGTAAAAGTGTGTACACACGTGAACTTGTAGTTAAAAGGTCATATGATAAAAGAAACTGGATAATTGTCTGATCCTTCACTTGTCTGATCCTTCACTTGTCTGATCCTTCACTTGTCTGATCCTTCACTTGGCTAAGAAAAATCTTCTTTACATCACCTGGACAAGTTGAAATGCTGTAATTGAAATGATTGTAATGTTTTTGTATATTATTCTTATTTGATTGCTTGAAATAAAAGAATTTTAAATCAAATCAAATATCAAAAAAGTTAAGAAAAAATAAATCTGCAGCGTTCGATAAATTATTCAAGACTTTTATTCCTATTGTAAAAGTTTTTTATCCTTCACAAAATCAGAAACAGGTACGATCAACCGATGGAGACAGACAAAAGCGAATATGAAAGCGCATGTAATCTATGAATACTCTTTACTGATCAAGTTGACCGATTTATAACTTAGACATGATTGTGTTGTAACCAAAACTCGCAGCATCAGTTTCCATGAATGAAGTGTGTTGATAAAATTGAAGGCTGACAAAAAGCATTAGTTTAGTAGAACCTTGGCTTTCGTAAATTCTACTGACAACAGGGAAAAAAAAGAATCTGTTTCTAAGGGAGTTAAATGATCAGTCCCAACAGTGATTGCTGAGCATAAGGCAAGAAAACCAACTTGACTGATAGCAGACTTTGAAGTAATATTTTGTAAACTTTACCTGCTGATAGATGTGCTTTAATCCTTCATAATTGGAGCTTTAGCTCCAATGTTGACACTTTTTCGTCTACCTCCGGAGCCGCATGCGGCTCTTTAGCGCCGCCCTGGTGGCTCCCTGGAACATTTTCAAAATTGTTTTAAATTGTAAATAGATGGGAGAGAGAAATATAGTTTTTGTTTTAATATGGTTTCTGTAGGAGGAATAACAAAAACACAAGCATTCTTTATTTTTTCCAATGCTGAAAGAGCTTGCAGAATTGATAATGTACTGCCCAGCAGAGTACGGGAGCCAATCTGGCTAGAAGTTAAAATGTCAGTTTACTGCCTGCGATTCATTCGAGCAGCACGACTCAACAGAGAAGAAGGAGTAGAGATGAAAGCCAAAGGCATGATCACCTTTCCGTCATTACAATTCCTTATTTGTTTAAACACGCATTACGTTGAACATTGCACTGTAGTGAGCAACCTCTCTCCCTTGCACACTCATGGTCCAACAAAAAGAAACAAACATAACAGGAAGAATAAACTAAGGTGGAACAACAAAACTGGTATATGAAAAGAAACGTGGGCAAACAGAAACGCTCATGCTGAGCCCTAATTAGATCAGGAAACTCCGTCCCACAATCCCTTGCTGCTAACAGACCTAAAATGCACATGACCGCCACTAGCCCCGCCTTCACCTCCTAAGGCTCATGGGAAGTGGGAGTTATAGGGTAAAACCTTGAGTAAGAGTGTTGTGAACTGAAGTCAGATCCATGCTGTTTGCGCTGGAATGAATGGACTCTTAGCAGTGAAGGAGAAATTGCTTCTCCCGCTAGCAATATGTCACTGAGACTGTTCTGGGTTGTGAGTTGTTAGAGGCACGGACTCTTAAAAAAGTCTCTTGGTAACCGTATTAGCTTAAGAGGTGCCGTGTAGGACATTATTCAGAATTAGCATTCACAAACACATATGAAATCTCTCATACACACTAGTGAAATGCTTGTATACATACAACTGAAAATGTATTCATTCACATACACATGTGAAATCTCTCACATACACATGTGAAAATGCTCTCACATACACTATCGAAAATGCTCTCACATACACTATCGAAAATGCTATCACACACACATGTGAAAATGCTCTCACATACACTATCGAAAATGCTCTCACATACACACGTGAAAACGCTCTCACATACACATGTGAAAACGCTCTCACATACACTATCGAAAATGCTCTCACATACACATGTGAAAATGCTCTCACATACACTATCGAAAATGCTCTCACACACACATGTGAAAATGCTCTCACATACACAGTAGAAACGTTTTTTTTTTAACTTTATTGTTAGAAACGAAGTTGGTCGACCAAAGGCATTTCAGTGGAAATGAACCTGTGTCCGAATTCCTGCCCTGATCCCTAACTACTAAAACCCTATATAGTGCAGCACTATATAGTTGTCTATATAGTTCTCTGAATTTAAAAGCAATTCAGACACCCGTGCTCAGTACTTTTTTCTTTAGGATGTTGTTCATAATGCGCTTGACACGGAAACAAAGTGGTGCATTACCGCCACCACCTGGTCTGGAGGCGAACTACTCCTATTTAACGCGGAGAATGACACTTATTTGTCACAGTAAAAACATAATAAATATGAACATTTTACGAAGACTATTTATGAATCTGCTGTGTTCTGATCATTGAAAACCTGACTGATTTATAAATAATTAAATTACAAACACTTTGGTGTTGATTTAATGTATTTGTTCAAAAATAAACCCCCAAGTTATTTTTTCATGCCAATATTTGTTTTTGTGCCGCTGAACGATTAACGGGCTCTTGCGAGGAGGCTTTTTTTTCTGTAGTTTTCTTACACCTTACTGAAAATGGCTTTGAATATGAATCTGTCCGTGTTCCTGGCAATAATTCAACCATTTCTCGTGAGATCAAACTGAAAATGAGCAGATATGCAGCATCACAGCCAAAGGACTGCTGTACGTGATAACGTGGGGTGTGTCAGCTCAAATTCCTGGTTGTTGTTGGTAGTAACGGGACGCCACCACGGTGCCGAGACGGGAAAAGTGACGCTAGGGGATTATCCACCGTTTCCGTACTCAGGGACACGGGGGTCCCTTGCAGGGCTGCGCCTGTAGAGTTCGACAGGGTGCGAATAGTCTCCGTTGAAGCCAGGATATTAGTGAATAAAGCTGTCGCGTCGGCCAAAGTTGTTTGGGGGAACTGAGAAGACATATCCCAACCACTGCTAGTAAAATCCCGCTCTCTACCAACTTCCGTTTCCACTGAAGTGTCTTCCGCCGACCAACTTCTTTTATAACAATAAAGTTTAAAAAAAAAATTTTTATTTCTACTGAAATTTTCAGTAGTGTGTGAGAGGATTTCAGTAGTGTGTGTGAGAGGATTTCAGTAGTGTGTGTGAGAGGATTTCAGTAGTGTGTGTGAGAGGATTTCAGTAGTGTGTGTGAGAGGATTTCAGTAGTGTGTGTGAGAGGATTTCAGTAGTGTGTGTGAGTGGATTTCAGTAGTGTGTGTGAGAGATTTTGGATAGTGTGTGTGAGAGGATTTCAGTAGTGTGTGTGAGAGATTTTGGATAGTGTGTGTGAGAGGATTTCAGTAGTGTGTGTGAGATGATTTCAGTAGTGTGTGTGAGAGGATTTCAGTAGTGTGTGTGAGAGGATTTCAGTAGTGTGTGTGAGAGGATTTCAGTAGTGTGTGTGAGAGGATTTCAGTAGTGTTATTTCAATAGCGTTGTTCTCCGCAGAATGCACTGCAGGGCAAATAAACATTTAATCGTTAATTATGTTCATTATGTGTTTCAAGCAACTTAGTCATTTTGATAGTAGGCTAAAATATCTAATATAGACACATATTGCATGTGTTGCCTTCATTATAAGGATTAAATAAGGCTTTTAACATTTTGCGGCTCCAGGCATATTTGTTTTTTGTTTTTTTCGTCCAATTTGGCTCTTTCAACATTTTGGGTTGCCGACCCCTGGTCTACCGTAACACTTCAACTGTTAATACAACAACATGATTCCAGCAGATCTGAAGTGGAGGAAAGCAGACTTCTGCTGATATAAAACACTACAGTAGTGTGCTTAGACGATCAACATAATCAGGCGATTCTGTCGATTCTGGGGTCATCCAAGATAGCACAAGGGTTAAAAGCAATCTTAAAAGCAGTGTGAAAAAAATCCACCATCACCAACGGGTTTGGAAAAGCTGGTTTGCTGCGTGAATTATGGAAAGGATAGCGCAAGCTCAGGAGTGAATTTACCTCAGAGTGACACTGACGACAACGAAGGACAGACTGAGAGAGAATGTGGCGAAGAATGCCTGACGCTATTCCAATCCAACACCGAGGAGGAAGAGTTCCATGGTTTCAGTGAACAGAAGGAAGATGAAGAAAGCTTTCAGTGACTTTTACATCCATGTTTTTTAAATCAGCCCTGTTACTACCATATTGCTGCTGTGTTACTGACGTGTCACGGGCACACTGCCTTGTTACAGGCAGAAAGAGGGGAGAGCTGCTCTCGCCTTCAGCTGCAGCTCCCTGCTCCTTCTTAAACACGCATGTGGTTTCAGCACATATACATCCTCAATCTACAACACAGTCCTGCCTTAAGCCCCTAAGACTCATGGGAAGTGGGGAATCGTTGGTGAAAAGTTCATCACCAGGACTGAGGGGGCTGTGAGCAGAAGTCACATCCATGCTGTTTGGCCGTTTGTGGGTGTGTTCAAATAAATTGGCTAAAATATTTTTTGCTCCTCCCTCTCTGAGACTATTTGTAGTCACACAATGATTGCGTAAGGCAGTGCTTCTCAAATAGAGGGGCGCTCCCGATGCGATGCCAGGGGGGGCGCGCGGTGGTGGCGTGAAACATTTTCTTTTTCCTAGGGGAAGCCTGGCAAAAAATAATTGAGAAGCTCTGGCGTAAGGGTAATCAGTGACGTACCAATTGAGTTGTTACAACATACAGCTTGTATACAGGTGCGGCTTGTGTCTGTAAAAAGTGGCTTATCTTCCTCAAACTGGGTGGGTGGGGCTTGTACTCAGATGAGCTCTATAGCCCAGAAATTACGCTTTTCAAACAGTAAGACGTACCAGTAATTCATACTTTCTGAATATTATTTCTGTAAATAAAAATAACCCCAGAGTCCTCTTCGTCTTTGATCAACTAAGTGAACAAAAACACAATGCCAGCCTCCGCCTCATCGTGTGAGGACTTTGCAGACCACTTCAGGAGCAAGATCGATTCTGTCAGATCTAACATCATAAATGGACAAAAAAGCCTTTTTATTGGTAATGATGGCTTGATCTTACCTGAGGAAGCACTGGACAGTTTTGACCTGGTTGAAGCTGCAACACTTGGTCGACTTTTCTCCCAAGTTAATCCAACTACCTGTTTTTTAAATCCCATCCCTACATCACTTTTTACATCATTTTACGGGTCTTTTGAGAGTGAGATTTTAAATATCATGACTTCCTCTCTACAGATGGGTATTTTTCCTGCTGCCTTTACAACGGCAGTGGTGAAACCGTTACTCAAGAAAACTAATTTAGACCCTTCAGTTTTTAATTACTACAGATCTGTGTCCAACGTGCCATTTTTAAGTAAGATTTTAGAAAAACTTGTTTTTATTCAGCTGAATGAGATTCTCTTACAAAACAACATTTTTGAGATAAACCACTTTAGAACGAGCCAAAGTACTGAGAAAGCCTTGTTAAAAATCGTTGATGATGTTAGGTGTGCCTTGGATTCAGGTCAGATCTCAGTACTAGTTCTGTTAGATCTAAGTGCAGCTTTTGATACTGTTGATCACCTGATCCTTATAAACACACTTAAAAGACTTGGCCTTTTAGGGACTGTTCTCAAGTGGTTCGAATCATATCTCATGGAGAGAAACTTTATGGTAAGCATGGACACAAACTATTCTGGGGTCCATACAATTAATTGTGATGTGCCTCAAGGTTCCATCCTTGGCCCCTTGCTTTTCAAGATTTACATGCTTACTCTGGGGAATGTCATTTGGAGCCACAACATCAGTTTTCTTAGCTATGCTGATGATACCAGCTGTACATAGCTATGTCTCCTGATGAAACAAGACCAATAGAGGCATTTTCTAACTGTATGTTAGATGTGAAATTATGGATGGCAAATAATTTTCTGCAGCTCAACCAGGAAAAAAATGAAATTTTAGTTATCAGTCCTGAAGCCAAGAGAGAGAAACAGTTTCTGAAGCTACAGGAACTTTCATTAAGTCATCCAGAAACAGTCAGAAACCTGGGTGTTATCTTCGACTCTAAGCTAACTTTTATCCCCCACATACATCAGGTGGTTAAAACTGGTTCTTATCATCTTAGAAATCTGGCAAGGGTCCGCCCACTACTCTCTCTTGCTAATATGGAGATGCTCATGCATGCTTTTTTCATGAGTAAAATTGATAACTGCAATGCCCTGCTTGCTGGTCTTCCAAAAACCAACATGAGGAACCTTCAGCTTCTCCAAAATTTTGCTGCAAGAGTTCTCACAAAGACCAGGAGGCGGGCTCACATCAACCCAATTTTAAAATCCCTGCATTGGCTCCCCATATGCTTCAGGATTGATTTTAAGATACTTTTAACAGTTTTTAAATGTCTTAACGGTCTTGCGCCTTCTTATTTATCAGATCTTTTAGTGAAGTATGAACCGCCTGAGATCCTCTGGCACTGGTTTGTTAACCATTTCGATTGTAAAAACCAAAACCTATGGAGAGGCTGCGTTTCAGCACTATGGCCCCCGTTTATGGAACAGTCTGCCAGAGAACCTGAGAGCCGCAGAGAGAATTAATGCTTTTAAGAAAAGGCTCAAGATCCATCTTTTTAACCTGACTTTTAGCTAATTTTTTACTAATTTTATTTATTTATTTATTATTTATTTATATGTATTTATTTTTATTTATTTATCCATTTTATCTTGTTTTATGAACTTGAACTAGATTTTTAACACATTATTTTAATTGACCTTATTTCAATGTTTTATTGTTTTTATTAATATGTTTAATTTTTTATTCTCATTTTTATTCATTTTTATTTCCGGTGCTTCCTCAGATAGAACCTCTCCCTCTGGGTCGGCTGCTGTTCAGCTGCTGCGGCTCTGGATGGGAAACTGCATCACCATTTAGCTGTGGTGGAGCGGTCCCCGCCTGTGATGCTGCATTTGGCTGTCTATGCAGCTGTTCACAGAGAGGGAGGTTCCAATTGTCAGCGTTTCCAACATCTTGTTTTCTTGCTCAGCCTATTTCTCATTGTCTTTCCCCATCAGTTAGGGGGTGGGAGGTGTGAAAGGAGTGGGGGCCCTATTTTTTAATTTTTGTGCTTGTTTATTTTAATCGTCATGCTTGTTTTCATATTTTGCTGTGTTTTAATGTAAAGCACTTTGTGTTATGTTTTTATATGAAAAGTGCTTTATAAATAAAGTTTTGGATTTGATTGTTTGATTTTGATAAGCAATCTGACCTAAACACTGAAGACATATCAATTAGCTGCTCCATGTTCTTGATGCACTTCACTGTTAGGATTAGTCCGTCGCTGATGGCATGTAAGAGTATTTATAAGCTGTGTAATGCATCACATCAAATACATTTTGAGTTTGTATAAAAAATGAAAAAAGTGACACTTTTGACTTGAGGGAGCATGTTAAAAAATAAATCAATAAAATAGTTGCTTACAGCAGAGAAGATGTCAATTAAACTCCAAAATTACTTTTTTAAGTAGAATTTTATTTTGAGAAATAAGTTGTAGTTAATGAAAAAGACAACTTAACCAAAGTGGTGGAAAAACTCATAAATTAGTGACACTGTTAGTAGTCAGAGCAAAATGCAAATATTTAAATGTCAAATCTGATTTAATGAGAACAGAATTTCAGTTTAAATAAAAATAACCCTATGTATTCTACGAAACGCATTTTGTATAATTGTGACAAATATTTTTAAGATCAGCAGGTTTTTTCAAAAAAGTGTTGAGGCCCTAAAGAGCTGCATGTAGAGAGAGGCCTGTTATAAATGGACTTGGTGGCTCTGAATGAACAGTGGAGAATGAATAATGAAAGCTTGACAGACAATGACGCTATGGAAATAAGATCCGCAACTGCAGTCCCCACATCTGTCTTTATACTCTTTGAATCCCTGTCCTCATGGCCATGTCGCTAACCTCAGGATGGAAAAAGAATGACAAAACATCAATATAAAGGGACAGAGATGTATTTTTAAACAAAAAGATCAGAAAATGGAAAAACGATGAATAATGAAAAAAGCGATGGCTGGAGATGATGTGACAGAGGAAGGGAAAATCTGTCAGTTTGCCGGGTTTAATTGGAGAAGATGAGGGATTTGGGGTTTTGGGGAAATGCAGTGGAATTGGACACAGACCATGTCAGATGCCTCAAAGACTTCTCATTCACACTACTTCCAATAGATTTCAATCAAACATTTCTATTAAAAAATAAATAAATAAACAGACCCAGAAACTGTGCTCTGATTTGATTTTAGCCTCATACCTCCTGCTTAAAATGCATGGAAGAGGAAGCTGTGTGTCTTCTTATGCCGCCAGAGACACGTGACTTTGCTTTGCTAAATGTACACAGTCCAAGTTCTCAGTGTTGAAGCAGAATTCTTATTAAGGCTGAACTCACAATAAGATAACAATAAGATAAATTCCTTAACCCTCAGTGATAATCCAAATTTCCTTTGAGGCTCCAAATGCCAATATTGGAAGAATTAAGCTCAAATCTCAGTCAATCCATTTTATGTTAATTGTATTTGAATTATTTTTTATTTTGTTTGATTTTTTTGTTTATGTTAGTTTTTTTGTTTTAGTTTAGTTTATTTCTTCTTTTATTTTTTTATTTGCATTTTACTATTTGTAGTTCTATTTTAATTTTATTTGATTTGATATTTTATTTATCTATTTATTGTTTTGGTTTTGTAATTTGATGGTTTTGGTTTATAGTATTCTTAAAATCTTTTTCTCCTCAATTTGAGGTCACTTACTATAACTTTTATTGGTTTTTCATGATAATCCAGTCGTCGACAATTATTTTTGAAACTTTAGAGATAAAGTCAACATGGGTAAAAAGCTGTTGTTTCTAATTACAACATTGTTGCTTGTTGTTCTGCATCATTTGAACGCAGTGTGTAAATGAGATGGTTTGTGGATCCTAGGGTTGTTTGGCTGTCCGTTAATTAAATCTGATTCATCCCTAGACGACAAACCAAACTGTCCCTTGGTGAGAACCTGAATCCTATGTTTCCCTTGAAAGCACGCATTAGTCGCTTTAGAGGAAGGTGTCAGCTTAATTAATAATTTGGAGTTTGTCTTTGTTTAATGGACTGTTGGAACAAAGCAAACTGTTTCATTTTAAACTTTGCTCATTTGTATTTCTAGATAAGTAATTCTTAATTATATACAAGTCTGCTACTCTTGTGGACATCTGCTTTACTCCTGGATATTGTTGCTAATTTTTTAAACACTTATTTAAAGCTTTGGAAATATAATTTCTGTAGGGTAAAAAAAAGTTAAGACTCCAGTAAGCTTGTGTTTGTTTAATTATCCATTCTTTGTTACTTATTTTACTTTCAAGCTTTCTGCTGGCAAAAAATCTACGACCATCAATCAATCAGTCACTTTATTTATATAATAGTTTTCATCAGCATGCTGTTGAACACAAGGTGCGTAACAAAAATGACGTGTATAAAGACATTAGTTTAAAACAAGATAAATTCATAAGACATATTAGATTAAAAGCAACAACATTTGAAAAGAGACATAAAAAGGAAGGAAACGTTGTGACCTTGACAGCCCAAAAACCTGCTGCACCTGTAAGGGTCAATCCCCCGTAACGTAACCAAGGCCTTACTTTTTGAAACTTTTAAAAATGCCAGAAATTGGTGCTGCTTTATCTTTCAAATCAATGTTTTTGCCTCTTTTTCTAATTTTTTTTACCATCTACAATTTATGCTCTAAAATAGAAAAATGAAATGGTAGAGGTCGCAATTTCCCTTTTTTTGCAGAAATGTTTGCAGAAATCCATGTATCCACCTATCCATGTAACCCTTCTGCTAACCTAGACACTAACATTGGGAGTTGGGTCATCTAGACCCACTAGACAGTGCTCAGAACCTTTTTTCTTCAATGATTTGTGATCTTCACTGGTGTCCATGGATTACATGAAATCTTTCCACCTTTATCCACCTTTGTCATGGTAGTGAGAACACGTCAATGTGAGGATGGGGTCATCTAAGATAGCACTAGGGATAGACATGTAAAGATCTAATCATACCATATATTTAAATGACAGAGGTACACGCTTTCATTGAAATTCTTTTTTTTTCTTTTAAAATATTTGTTTAACAATTTGTTTATTTGTAGTGAATTACTTTACAATTGGCTTTGCCTTTTTGTTCTGTAAACAGTCTCTTCCATGTTCTAGCAGAGCTGACTCGTCTAGACATTTCTCTGCAGTAGCAGGGATTGTTGTGACTGTGTTGTGACATACATCATTCAGTAAACCTGTTAGACACCAAAAAAAAGCCGACAGGAGAGGGAAATCTGATAAAAGGCGGAGTGTTGCATTCATCACTCAGCCTCTAGACAAGGCAGGCGACACCTGTATTTATTCCTTGTTCAGATTTTCCAGGGATGGATTGATTTTCTTGTCATACAGGCCCGAAGATATTAATTTACACAGATGAGAAAATGGCTTTTATTTTGAAAAATATGCTTTTCATGAAAACACAAACAAGTTTTTTTCTTTATTTTCATTTTTTCTTGTATTTTATTTAGTTTTTAGCTCCTTTTATGTGGATTTAGTATTTCATTTCCTCAGGCTTGTCCCATTTCTTCTTAAATTATACTAGTAGGCTAAATACCATTCGTTTTATTACTGCAATATTATTGTTAATGACCCACTCAGAGGAAAATTGTGTCTTTGATGTTTTTAGCATGTTCTTGTGGCATTTTTCTGATGATGATAAAGAAAATGTATGTCTGAGTATTTCTTTAACATAATTGTTGTAAATCAAGAGAAGACGAAAAAATGGCATTTGAAAAAAAATGACGCAGAACATGCACTGGGCGGGCCACATGCGCCTTGCATCTCGTCCTCAATGTGAGGTCTTGATGCTAACACCAATACAGTGAGCATTATTTGCACTCATGTAGTTGAATTTATATCATTCTGGTCTTCAAATTAACAAGTTACGATTTAGGTACACACAATGAACCAATATATTACTACAGCTTTAGACTAAAGAGTGTGAAAGTAAACAATTTCAAATACAAAATAAAATAAATTACCCTTTGAAAAACTATACAGATTGAGAATTTTTGAAAAAACAGAAATCAACACACTTCTCCTTTGAAAAAGAAAGAACAAAATCAGACCTAAAGTAAGTGCTGGGGATGAAAGCATGTCTACAGGAAACAGGATGTGTGGGAGTCTTGTTAAAACAATTCTTAAGGGCTTATTAGCAAAAGGTGACAAAATAGGTGAAATGTTGGAAAAAGTGGCAGTAATTAAACTTGTTTTTCTCTCAAAAATGTGCAAAGCAAACGTAGGTTGTGTAAATGCGGCTCTAAATTTGAGTGAGTTGCAAAATCTTTGATTTTAAATGTTATTAACATTATTTAAAACAACTTTAGGACGCAAGAGAAGTGACTAGGTGTAGATGTCCCAAGATGTTTTTTTTTAACCTAAACAAAGATAATCTGTTAAATACTTCAATAACAGCGTGTTTTATTTTCCACTTACTTTTATGTATATATAAAAAACGCCCCTCTCACCCTCCGCGGGTTGTTTCTCCTCCAAGCTTGGGTCCTGTACCAGACGCCTAGGAGCTTGAGGGTCCTGCGCAGTATCTGAACTGTTCCTAGCACTGCGCTTTTCTGGACTGAGAGGTCTTAGGTCTTTCCAGGTATCTGTTGTAGCCACTCCTCCAGCTTGGGGGTTACTGCCCCGAGTGCTTCAATTACCACAGGTACCACTGTCACCTTCACTTTCCAGGCTTTCTTCAGTTCTTCTCTGAGTCCCTGATATTTCTCCAGTTTCTCATGTTCCTTCTTCCTGATGTTCCCATCGCTTGGCACTGCCACATCCACCACAACGGCTTTCCTCTGTTCTTTATCCACCACTACAATGTCTGGTTGGTTCGCCATCACCATCCTATCAGTCTCCCACAGGATCTTTGCCCTTTCATTCTCTACCACCTTCTGAGGTTTTTCCCATTTAAACCTTGGGGTTTCCAGTCCATATTCTGCACACATGTTCCTGTATATTATTCCAGCCACTTGGTTGTGGCGCTCCATGTATGCTTTCCCAGCCAGCATCTTACACCCTGCAGTTATGTGCTGGATTGTTTCAGGCGCCTCTTTGCACACCTTGGGTCTTGTCTGGTGTGGTAGATCTGAGCCTCTATCGATCATGTGCTCAGGGCTTGTTCCTGAGCTGCCAGGATGAGCGCTTCAGTGCTGTCCTGTAGGCCAGCCCTTTCTAGCCATTGGTAGGACTTCTTGATATCAGCCACTTCAGTTATGGTCCGGTGGTACATCCCATGCAGGGGTTTGTCCTCCCATGAGCATCTGTCCTCCAGCACTGTATCCTCTTCTCTCCATTGCCTGAGACATTCACTGAGCACACTGTCAGTTGGGACCTTGAGCTTGATGTACTCATGCATCTCGGATGTTTCATCCTGGATAGTGGCTTCTACACTCACTAGTCCTCGGCCTCCTTCCTTGCGGCTAGCATAAAGTCTTAGGGTGCTGGATTTGGGATGGAACCATGCATGGTTAGGAGTTATCATGTTTTAACATCCGTGGTCTGTATCTCTTCCTTTGGCCATCTTGTTATTCCTGCAGGGTATCTGATAAATGGCAGTGCGTAGCTGTTTATTGCCCGGGTCTTATTTTTTCCATTGAGCTGGCTTCTCAGGACTTGCCTTACTTGTTGGAGGTATTTAGCTGTCGCAGCTTTCCTTGTTGCCTGCTTGAGGTTGCCATTTGCCTGCGGAATTCCAAGGCACTTGTAACTGTCCTCAATGTCTGCTATTGTTCCTTCTGGGAGCGAAACCCCTCCTGTGTGGACAACCTTGCCTCTCTTTGTCACCATCCGGCTGCATTTCTCGAGCCCGAATGACATCCCAATGTTGGTACTGTAGATCCTGATGGTGTGGATCAGGGAGTCAATATCACGTTGGCTCTTAGCATATAGCTTGATGTCATTCATGTAGAGGAGGTGACTGATGTTGGCCCCATTTCTGAGTCTGTATCCATAGCCAGTCTTGTTTATTATTTGGCTGACGGGGTTCAGACCTATGCAGAACAGCAGTGGGGACAGAGCGTCACCTTGGTACATCCCACATTTGATGGACACTAGTGCAATTGGCTTCCCATTGGCTTCAAAGGTGGTTTTCCACAGCTTCATTGAGTTTCCTATGAAGGTTCTTAGAGTCCTGTTGATGTTGTACAGCTCCAAGCATTCAGTGATCCATGTATGTGGCACAATCATAGGCCTTCTTGTAATAAATCCAGGCTGTACAGGTTGGTGTGTCGTGACTTACAGTCTTGAGCGACTGTTCTGTCGACCAGGAGTTGGTGTTTGGCTTCTCTGGAGTCTCAACCAATGCCCTTCTGTGTGTTACTCATGAATTGATCCATGTGCCTATTTATCTTGGTTGCAATGATGCCTGACATGAGCTTCCATGTTGTGGAGAGACAGGTTATTGGCCGGTAGTTGGATGGGACTGCACCCTTTGAGGGATCCTTCTGGATCAGGATCGTTCTCCCTTCCGTAAGCCATTCGGGGTGAGTCCCACCTATAAGCAGCTGGTTCATTTGTGTTGCTAGGCGCTCGTGGAGTGCGATAAGCTTCTTTAGCCAGTAGGTATGTATCATGTCAGGGCCTGGTGCTGTCCAGTTGCTGTCTCTTTCTCCCATATACTTTTCTAGTATTGTTCAGTTTCTATCCTTGGTGGGTCTGCTCGGTTGTTTTGACCCTGCCACTGAGCGTACACTTTCGCAGGTTGAGTTGCAAACCGCCTGAATATCTGTCTGGCTTCATTGTCTCTTGTGTACCTCTTTAGGCGGCTGCTCAAGGCTAGGAGCCTTTGTTTGGCAGTTTCCAGTGCGTCAGGTAAAGGCATATGGCTGTATCTCTTAGGTACTTGCTTTCTCATTGTACCTCTTTGAGCCTCTGTCAGCTTACTCACATCCTTCAGAGTTGCCTTGATTTTGGCCTCTAACTGTTGCTTCCATGGTGGGTATTGTTTTCTCCCATGGTTACTCTTATAGCCAAGGATCTCAAGGATCACTGCTGCTGAGGTGTAAACCAGTTCATTGGTTTCTGTGATGGTTGTGGTGGGAATTGCCCTCAATGCCTTATTCACAGTTTCCAGTAGACTTTCAGGCAGTACATCACTTAACCGTTGTAGCTGGTGTCGGGGTGCATTCTAGACATGATCATGTTTTTCAGGTCAGTTGCTGCCTCGCTCAGGGTATCTGTGGTTATTGGGGCTGTGTACCCAATCTCAGGGTGGGAGTGTGGTAACATGTCAACTCTGACCTGTTCTGGCTCTCCCGTGGTATTGGCATTGGTGGTATTGGCCAGGTGACGTCTGAGCCGGCATGACATGTGACAACTCTGACAGGGGGTTTATGTTACAAGTCATTAATTGATGCCCACCAAAAATTATATTAAAGAAATGGATGGATAAGAGTAAATCTGATCTCACTGAAAATACACCATAGTTTTGCTGAATGTTGTAGGGCACTTTGTCCTTAGTTACTCTTTAAAACTTGTACGTAAGTCATGTTTATCCCAAATACTACTTAACAACATAGAATATTTACACGTGGTTTCTGTCCTTTGACTTTAAGTGAAATATATAGTCTCATACATATAAGGATGAAAAATGAAAAAAAGAAGAGTCTTGTCAACAAAACCCTTTGATCCTCATCTTTAGTCTTACCAGAGATTCAGTCTAGCCCCCATGTAGAAATGAATTAGAAAATAAACTAAAATTACTCTTTCTTTCTCACTAAAGCTGTGGCAGGATGCCCAAGTCTGAAATCTGTTTTGTGGCAACAGGTTTACTCAAAATGGACTTTTCTCATGTCTGCCTGGGTTTGTGTTGTTTAGCATATGCAGTGGTACACTGGTGGTTTGTGATTTAATTCAGGTTAAAGAGGCTATTATTGTGAAAGGGTGTGCAGTTGTAACAGCCTGTTCGCAGATGACTGCTTGTTTGTATGTGTGTGCCATCACTACCGATGAGTTAATGCCTTTTCTCTTCAAAACCAAATAGGCAGACACATCCTGGATGGGTAAAAGGTTCACAGCCATCATAATTACAGTGATAGGAACAAATGGAGTTGATGTTGTCCAACTCAAGTCCAAAGGTTAAAAAAAATAACTTTTTTTGTTTAGTTAAGACCATTTGGTTGGGTTACAATTTTGACTGGCTGCAACTGTACAAAAAGGTTTTACCATTCTGTTTTTACTTTAAAAAAGCTTGAGTGGATTTTTCTTTTCTTTCTTTCTACAGCCAACCCCCAAAAAGTCCAATCCTATAATTATAGCTTTGTTAGATTTCGATTTCCTTGTAACATATGGTGATCTTTTATCTTCCACATAATTTGTTGAACACTCACTTTTTTTTAAATGACCTCAATTGGACAGCTCTGGTTGATGGAACATACTGGAAATGTGAGAATTTAGACAGAACTCAATTTAGTAGAACAAAAGGGACAGATATTTCTGTCATTTGAGTGTGAATCGACTTTTGTCGATTGTTATTTGTTATTTTTTTAGCATCCCTAGCTGATTCAGAAAACATAAAACATCAAGAAATGAACAAAATAACCCAAAAATCATATTTTTGTGCATAACCTTACTTAAAAGTTGCAAACCTGAATCCTAGATGACCCCTCCCTTACATTGACGTGTTCTTCCTGCCATGGCAAATGTGGATAAAGGTGGAAAGATTTCATGTAATCTATGGACACCAGTGAAGATCACAAATCATTGAAGAAAAAAGGTTCAGCGAACTGTCTAGTGGGTCTAGATGACCCAACTCCCAATATTAAAGTACCTAGGATAGCAAAAGGGTTAAAATCCCTTGATGGATATTGATGAAAATATGCATCATACCACCTTTGCTCCAAACAACCTTTAAAAAAAACAAAAACATAGGTTTTTTGTCTGGATTAAATTTGGGTATTTTTAAATGAGCCTCAATGTTGCGCAAAGTTTAATTAATGTGAGCGAACCTTCTGTAACGCATAATGTAGAGCAATATAAATGTGAAAGAACACTAAAATATAAGCCAAAGGGACAGGTTTCACTACTTTTGAGTCATCCTTTTTTAAAAGATGTAATATACATGGTTACTCTGCAGTTGTTATCCACTTTGTTCAGCTATGAAGTTAAACCAGACTCAAATACAGATGTTCTAACCAAAGTTGAATAAACCTCTCTGTCCGTATGATTTACTCTCAGGACCACAGATCTCTCTTCAGGTTTCTTGCTCCCTGCTTGGTCATCTTAGCTAGTAATGGTTTAATCTGCTCACTGAGCAGTCTTGTAAGCGCTTCCTGCTGCCTATGCTGTGTGTTTATTTTGTCAGAATAGACTTTTAACTTTTTCTCAACTTGACCCTGTTCCCTCCTTTGCTCCCCTACACACTAGGCCAGGGGTGGCGAACAAGTTTGACACCAAGAGCCGATATTTTTCACTGTGAGAGTCAAAGAGCCACACCATGCACTGATGTACGTGCCAAGACGTACACACACAAACACACAATTAACCCTTGTGCCATCTTAGATGACCCCACCCTTGCATTGACGTGTTCTCCCTACCATGACAAAGGTGGATAAAGGTGGAAAGATTTCATGTAATCCATGGACACCAGTGAAGTTCACAAATCATTGAAGAAAAAAGGTTTAGCGAACTGTCTAGTGGGTCTAGATGACCCAACTCCCAATGTTAAAATGCCTAGGATAGCACAAGGGTTACAGCCGTATTATTTTCCATAAAACACTCCTCTCCCTATAAAGCAAGTATTGTACATCAAATGCAGCTTAGCCAGAGTTAACACAGCAACTACCCTGGAGGTCAGATACCCCGTCCACACACACAGGCACCTCTCTCTCATCACACACACACAGACACACTCTTTTTCTCTCTCTCTTTATTTCACTCTTTTCTCTGCCTCTCTCTGACACAAACTACTCAGTGACGAACGGTGAGGTTGATGGCTGGTGAGTCTGAATCTGAAGTCTGATTTACGATTATAAAACTGAATATTTCACTATTCATCCAAAAGTGTTTAACTGGTAAATCTTTGTATCTCAACATTCCTCTTTCAATGACCCTTTCACCAAAAAATACACAAACATCTGGACAGAGCATCCTTCTGGTGTCTAAGTAGTACATATTCACAATAAACACATTAAATACATTTCAGTCAGACAACTCTTGCAGAATAATATTTATTTACAACATCTTTAGGTTGACATTCACAATTTGATTCACAACTTCGTTTTGGCATAAGGCTCCGTTCAATTCCTTGACACACTTATTTTTTCCATACACTTTTGGGTAACAACCCCCTACACCAAGATGATCCAGAAGAAGAAAATGTGAATGTGAATGTATAATCAGTGGGTAAATGAGATGAGGTGTGTTTTCGGCGGCATTCCATTTTCACTTCATTTCATTTCATTTCACTTCACTTTCCAGTATGACTGCTATGTGTTTACCCGGTACCATTGACCGTTGGGCCGCTCCCTTCGAGAACCACTCTACGAAGGGAACATTCTATCTAGTGTATCTGCTATGTGTTTACCCGGCACCATTGACCGTTTGGCCGCTCCCTTCGAGAACCACTCTACGAAGGGAACATTCTATCTAGTGTATCTGCTATGTGTTTACCCGGCACATTGACCGTTTGGCCGCTCCCTTCGAGAACCACTCTACGAAAGGAACATTCTATCTAGTGTGTCTGCTATGTGTTTACCCGGCACCATTGACCGTTTGGCCGCTCCCTTCGAGAACCACTCTACGAAGGGAACATTCTATCTAGTGTATCTGCTATGTGTTTACCCGGCACCATTGACCGTTTGGCCGCTCCCTTCGAGAACCACTCTACGAAGGGAACATTCTATCTAGTGAATCTGCTATGTGTTTACCCGGCACCATTGACCGTTGGGCCGCTCCCCTTCACCAGGGGAACATACTACCTGAAGGAAGGGGAAGAATGAAGGGGAGCCAACAAGATCACACAACCTGATTCAATTTTAACACCAATGCAGTTAATCCTTCTCATTCGCGGCTTCCACCTGACTTAACATATTCATCATTCAAACCAGACCTAATTTTTTTTTTTTTCTTTTTTTTTTCTTTAAACCGCTAATATTTCATCAGAATTTAACCTAACATATCTCTGAAAGGCGGAAGAGGACCACCTTCCCATTGCTTTCAGCGGAAATAATTGCACATGAAGAGCAGCAATTGTAGCAGCGCCTGTTCTCAAGGAGTGCAGGGTGTAAAGGTCTGACGGAAGACCGCAGAACAAGCAGACGTCTTTGCAGCACCAGATCAAGGACTGCGGGGTGACATCGTTCGCCGGAAACGAAGAGCAGACAGGGAAGTAGGGGTTCGTAGGCTCAGGATGGGATGCATAGATAAGACAAAGCATAATTAGTCTGGGCAAAAGAATATAGAAATAACCCAGAAACCGCTTAGTTTTTTAAATTCTTGATATAAATGGAATAACAGTGCTTTTAAACAACAGTCCTGAGAAGTGAAATTTAGTTAGTAATTAAGTAAAAAGTCCCTTTATGGATTCATTGCATCATAAAACCGCCAGAATCACAAATTCCAGTAAAGAATTGATAGAGAAATATAGAACCTGCAAGAAATCTTAACACAAATTTAATGTACACTAATGTAAGAGATGTAACCTTTAACAATTCCAGAGGGACGCACCTTCAGAAGGTCATCGAGGAGCAGGTGATGGAAGGGTAACCAAAGACCAAAAAATATTTGTAGATGAGGAAGATCATCATCCCACGTAGCAATGGATCGCAGCTCGGCCGGTTATGACATCAGTGGTCCTCAAATAGGTGGACAACGAAGCACAGACTATTGAAGTTTTAATTAGCCAAGGGCATCTGGATACTGCAAAAAAAAAAAAAAAAAAAAAAAGAAGAACTTCCGATCCACGAGGGATCGTAGGTTTAAGTATTTTAGCTAGACTGAACATTAACATTTAGAGGCAGAGAATAATGAGCCTCTAAAGGAGATGCCTCTAGCCGAGTGTCATCTGCTAAAACAGGGCAGAGAAAAGACTAATGGACACAAGATTTAACTCTTGAACTAAGCTTGAGAGAGTGTAAGTGATAATTTCTCCAGTCAGGGTTAAAATTGCTCATGGTGTTATTAAACACTACCCAGTCAACTGATGACACATAAGATTATCATTTCACATAGAAACAGCCTCAATATAATCTCCATGGCTGAATTATCTCATAAATTGTACTATGCAAAAAAAATTAAATAAATAAAATCTCATCTAACTACACGATCCCTTACACACCATTAGAGCTGTGAATTCAAGCAGCCGGACAAACACAAACCACTCTTCATAAATCTTCCCCCCCAAAACCAGAAGGTGCAGCCTCAGAAGAACAAGTGGGGGGGCCTGGAGACACGACAGTCATTACCATAACAAAACCACTCCAAGCATAGAGAGGGAAAGATCGAACGCAAAACACAAAATCCAGAACTGGAACATGTAGCCCATGATCGAGCTACCCAGAACAAGAACACAAGATGAACAGATTAGCGTGGGAACAAAGCCACAGCAAATTTCAGGTGGCCCAATCATTGACAAATCATATTCAACCAAGAATGAATAAACAATACACTGCACAAAGCTAGAGATGACATAATGGGGAGCGGCAAGCATCAATAAACCATCCAGAACCATAGAAGAAAAATAAAACCGGATGGGTGGAGGACCATACAGTATAGACAACGTGGAAATACATTTTTTTCCACAGAGATTCAAAAGACCAGGGATACAGAGGAAATTTGGCCACCCAGAAATCATCAATAACTCGCAAAATGAAGGGGACCCGTCGCCTATAAATATCCATTGCAGGGCTTCTGATAATACAGTTGATATTATCAAGACTGCCACGACAGCTGAAAGGTAAACCGACAAACACGTCGAGCGCCAACTGAATGCCAAGGGACACCACTGAGAGGCATAGAGGCAGAACAGTGAGAACATCGGCGA
This sequence comes from Oryzias sinensis, assembly GCA_037389245.1. Classification (NCBI taxonomy): domain Eukaryota; kingdom Metazoa; phylum Chordata; class Actinopteri; order Beloniformes; family Adrianichthyidae; genus Oryzias; species Oryzias sinensis. Next base: position 25,972,209 of record CM074497.1, read on the forward strand.
TAACAGTCATCCTCAGCCTTATATCCCGTTCGGAGGAAAATCGTGGAGACACCATAGGCAGACGAAGAAACTTTTATACTAATCCTGAAGGCGCATGGGAAACCAGGCCACTGATGACAAAAAATGAACTGCGAGGCGCTAACAGGTCCAGATCAAGAACGTCAACCTGAACACTTCCTAGGGGCCACCCTCAGTGGCGGCTTTGAAAACGATGCCCCGGAAGAATCACATAGCCCCCACAAACCTCCAAACCAAACCAGAGAGAGAATAACAAATTAACTGTCCAGCCGAGAAAACAAGGCCGCGACGATACTGACACACTCACTAATGCGGCCGACGCAAGTCCCTGAATCCAGGGCAGGACCCACTGGGGTACACAGAGCGTAAAAACAAAACAAAACAGGCGTAGCAGAACCATTTGCAGAACGGGCGGGGGCAACGAACGAGGATCGCCGAGTGAATAAAATGAGCCATAGACACTGCATAAGAGAGACCAGTCATAGGAAAAATGTCCACAGAGCAGAGACTGGTCCAAGAGACACTGATTCACATTCTGACCAACCAGCAGCTACAACAACAACGAAGAAAATAAACAGAGGAACCGCCATAATAATAAAGCCAGCATCGAATTAAAGATAATTAAGATTTTACACTCAGCTCCCAAAAAAAAAAAAAACAGCCACAGAAAAAATGCTAAATCCACAACAAATTCAGCCAGTATGAGAAACCTGTCCAAACGAGGACCGCCAATCTTCACAACCACAGAAAAGACCCCACGACCCCTGAAACGACAACCGGAGACGCAGAACTATGTAGCAGAAAAGGAATCAGAAGTGCATCATGATGGAC